>JAWNZC010000431.1:0-214185 GCA_035771165.1 Paragorgia papillata | reverse complement strand
ACATGTTCGATTATTATATGAGATTCATATAGACGAGACATCTGCGACATGTTCGATTCATTTATATGAGATCTATTATAGACGTCTAATGTAAATGTCAAGTCGGAAGAATGTCTGAAAAAACTATACACTCAGTAAAACGACAATAACGTTATGGAAGTAGAATTATTGTAAGTATCAATATTAATAAGGCTTTAGAAACGTTTCGCGCAAAATTTTTTTCGCCTCATTTCTCAAGATCGGATTTCTCCAAAAGAATACCACTGAATTCAGAGTGGATGACAATAAAAGTGTGAGGAAACTCCACAACTCTATTACTCCATCGGCGAAAGTTCCTTCCTTTGTAGGACCAGTTGCAGATATGGGCAAAAAGCATAAGAGTGTGCAACCAACCGCAATCATGCACGATTTTGCCATTTTCATCGTCCACAAGAATCTTTTCTGAGCCGTGTATCCATTTCCTGAACTGAGGTTGGGAGCTGTTCGTCGACCAGTCAGAAATATTTTAGTGTTAATAAAAGTCAAAATTGCTATAAAAAGACAAATTACTGAACTGTTTATTGTTGTTCCAATAATTTCCCCAAAGAATCGACTGATAATTGCCATCGCCAGAACAAACCAGAGAATGACAGCAGCAAGTAGAAGTCTATATTTGGTTACTTTGGTTCGATGAAAGATTGGATGAACGATGGATAAATATCGTTCAAAATTCAGAACACATAAGGTTAAAAAGGACATGCCAGTTAACAAATTCAGCAATGTTGTAAACAGAATTATTAATGAGCAGTTTTCATAACCCAACATAACGACGACCAGAAATATTTCAAACGATGAATTACAAAAAACTCCGACTCCAAAATCAATCAACGATAAAAGCATAATAGAAAAATAGGTTGTCTTCTTCTTTAGTTGAGTGGATTTCCAATAAGCGAGGACTGTTATCCCATTGAGGAAGATTGTCGAAAACATCAGAATGCCATTGAGCAGACTGCAGATAACAAAGCTGATATAATATCCTTTCGAAGGAAAAGCAAGAAACGTGGTGTATTCAGCATTATTTACGAAACAAATTTTCAGAAGTTTGTTACTGTCCAATGTGAAATTCATAGAATCACTTTTCGTAGAGGACAAAACAGCAAAATTATTTCAGAGTGATGTCGCGCAATGTTGTCGATAATGTTATTGACAGTCAAAGTTGTACATGCAGCTGTCTTCCGATGGCTTACCGTGCTTTTATTTTTGTAAGCACAGGAAAAACGTTTATAATATGTATGCTCAGTGTTTCTATTGGCGTATATTAAGTGCTCATTTCAATATAGTTCAAATGTCAACATAATTTCCAAAAGAGTACCTGCTGACCAAGTAACCAATCACATGCAAGTACAGATACTACTCCTCTCAATTAGAGAAATAATTAATTGTAGCCAATTTAATTTGAGTAATTTTACCATTTACATTGTCGAAACGATAAGTATGAACCTAAAAACAGGCCCGCAGTAATTGGCATATATGCTGTTGCGGTTACCCTGCCACTCTTAGATACTCATTTTATGTACTTTAAAATGGAATTATCTAATATATGTGTATGCAAAAGCTAGTGGCAAAGCCTAATAAAAAAAACAACAAGAAAAAAACAACGTAGAGTGCTCTGTAGGCAGTGTTCTGGATATAGCAAAGTAAAAAAGTGCAAAGTATAGCGACTGGTCATGTTATGCAAAATTGAAATTATGTAAGCAGTAGCAACAGGTCATGCATGGAATTGAAATTTATAATTACGGACGATCGATTTCTGAAGGAGGCCTTGGATTAATTTCTCAGTTCCATTTTGAAAACCTTCAGTTTGGACAGGTGCTTTTTTTTTATAGAGCTGACTTCCCTTCGTTCTTTCGAGGGAGTGCTCAGCTTCATTAGTATTCGTCGTGGCAATAATTATCGTTTATCTCTTTTCATTTCTGGACCATTTATTGTTAGCGCGTGTTGTTATCACAGTTCTAGTGAATCGTTACTTCATCAGCATTTAAGGCTACGTCCACACGTATACGTTTTCGTAGCGTTTTCATATTGTTCTCCGTCCTCAAGGGAATAGAAAACAATGGTCTACTTACCTGAAACAATATGAAAACGCTACGAAAACGTATACGTGTGGACGTAGCCTAAGGCTTTTGCACTACCACCAGGCGACGACCACTTTCCCTTGATGGATAAAACAAAAACAAAACATTGCTTCTATTCCTCTCTCTTACTAACTCTTATCAAATTCATTAATAATTCATGAGGAAAATTCATCTTTAACTATACGGATAAAACATTGATTAATAAAACATCAAGGTTTTATCAAAGTTAATAGGCACTAGTGCCTCAAATTGAGCTTTTTCTGACTGTAAATGATCTTATCTCACCTTTCCTACGACTCTTAAACAAAGTGTTCATCATTTACACTTAGAATTTGATAAGTAAGTTAAAATATTCGCGTCCGATCATATTTTAACTATCACTTAACATTTTTCTCTACTTCCGCTTTAACTCTTTTACTTCCTTTCCTCTCTTCTTAACCCCCCCACCCCCCCCCCCCCCCCCCCCCCCCCATTGGCTTATTATGTTGTATTATATTTCACTTTGAGAATGATGCGCGTTGCCACGGAGTATTAAATCTAATTTTTTAAGAATGTCTTTATTTATTGTGTATACATGGATATGTCTTTATCTATACGTATTTTGAGCTGGGCGCTTATTTTCATCCTAAGGATAAAACATCCTCCAAAAACAATTAATAAAAGCATTGAATCTTTAATGAAATACTCCCAGCTCAGCGGTACTATAATTAACAATTAGACAACGAGTCCGAGTTTTCTATTTAACAATTAGTCATGCCGAAGTCCAGGTGACTATCGTCATATAGGTGACCGATAGTCACCGAGACTGAGGTGACTAATTGTTTTAGTATAATTTCACAGGTTGATAAAAAACCAATAACGTTTAAACAAAAACTTTTAAACAACTGCTTTCATTTTAACAGTGGTGATTCTGTTTATTCACAGATGATGTTAGCAAGCCACAGTCTTTGTCAGTAAATAATTTCAAAGAAAAGAGTAAACAACATCCTACTTTGGAATTGAACTTGTACATACATTCAAATATATGCTAAAAAGACTTTTATTCTGGTGTTTTGGATCCTGTGTTACGGATTTTTTGCACTTAATTCATGTTCAATATGTTCTTCACTCATGACGAAGTTTTCGAAAACATCACTACGACCAAAACCTAGCCAAAACATACAAAAAATACGAAGAATTATAGAAAATATACTTCCTTACCTTTATAAAGTTTTGTTTTTACGATATTTGATATGTACAACATCTCAGTGATAAATGTTTTCAGTATTATGCTCTTTTGTTTGTCTCAAAAACTACAGACCCTATTTTGAAAAAAAATATCAACATGCAATGAATCGACAAATTCTGAAATCAGTGCAGTGTTGAATAAGTACCAGTCTCTTTTCCAAAACTACTTTTGAAGAACAATTTCTTGTGATGCAATAGTCACCGCGCTAGGTGGTGACTTTACCTCAGATTCACCGCTGAGCGGACCAATCAGAAAGCTAGAAAGCCTTTTCCACTATGACATTATACTAAGAGCGAATAGTCAACGAGGCGAAGCCGAGTTGTCTAATTGTTTTAGTATAAATTTACCAACAAAAGTTAAATAAATTCTCGACCATAACGTATCCTTTGAGGCTCGTTTAATACACTTTTAACAGCCAACAACAAACGTTCAACATTGTCATTTCGGACATTTCCTTGTCCCGTACAGTAACTGATCAAAAAGTAAAGCTTTCTTGCATAATTTAGCATGGGTTTTCATGTACAATATTGAAACAATATATTTCCGCTCATTTGATATGTAAAAATGACAAAAAGTTGCAAGAAACATTAATTTTAAAATATAGTTTACATCACGAAATCTTATCAATATAGCAAACGTAATTTTGAAATGTGTTTTGTTTGCAGATATTTCATTTGAAAACGAACACAGATAAACAATTTAACGATCTTGCCATTAATAATTTCCATTCTAACCATCCTGTAGCCGTTTTTGTTTTCTGTAGAACTTATTTCTTAAGCGTAAATGTTCAATTTCTTCTGTCATTTGCCCACTCATTTATATAATTTCGGCGCCATTGTTGCTTAACAGAACGACCGCTGGCTCTACTGATCATTGCTCGTGACATACTACGCATTTTGTGATTGGTCGATTTAATTAAAAGAAGGCTTGTCATTGGCTTATCCCAGGGGTTTATATCACCAATTATAAACTCCTGCAATAGCCAGTGAGATTTGAGGATTTGCATTATAAACTTGTAAATTTATACTAATAGGAGATATAAACATATTTACATGAATAAATGCAAAATACTAAATTATATAGACGATCAGGCATATAGCGATAGATTTGAGTGCATTTAGTTGTTACTTGGGAGTTCATTAATTGGGAGATTGTTTCAGGTTACAATGCTTTAGGATAGAATGAAAACGTTTAAATATTAGTGTTGCCTTGGAGCTGGCGAAAAAGGTCGTCGATTAGGAATCCTAGACTTTTTTGCTAAGGACACACTTCAGGTATTAGATCTAATTTTTTTAAGAATGTCTTTATTTATATAAATACTAAATGCAAAGTACTAAATTATATAGACGATCAGGCATATAGCAATAGATTTGAATGTATTTAATGTCACTTGGGAGTTCATTAATTGGGATATTGTTCCAGGTCACACTGCTTTAGGTTAGAATGAAAACTTGAAAATATTAGTGTTGCCTTGGAGCTGGCGAAAAAGGTAGTCGATGCATGAGGAACCCTAGATTTTCTTGCTAAGGGACACATTTGAGGATTTGCATTATAAACTTGTAAATTTATACTAATAGGAGATATAAACATATTTACATGAAGAAAAGTCTATGAAATATCAAATATACATGCTTAAAATTAAACAAGTAATATAAATACAATAAATGCAAAATACCAAATTATATAGACGATCAGGCATGTAGCAATAGATTTGAATGCATTTAATTGTCACTTGGGAGTTCATTAATTGGGAGATTGTTTCAGGTCACAAGGATAAAATGAAAACATTTAAATATTAGTGTTGCCTTGGAACTGGCGAAAAAGGACACATTTCAGGTAGATTTACTCCAACTTGGCCCTGCCGATATATTTCTCAACCCAAGCTGTTATTCATATAACCAAAGGGGATACATGACTATATCTAGAATACTCACTACACAAGTAAATCTATAAGCACGATGTTGAATCATATCTATTTAGGAACCCTAGATTTTCTTGCTAAGGGGCACACTTCATCAGGTAGATTTACTCCAACGTGGCCCTGCCGATATATGTCTCGATCGAAGCTGTTATTCATATAACCAAAGGGGATACATGACTATATATATATACTTGGGTAGGCTTGTGAGTTCGCTGAAGTCGCAAATAGTGCTCAACACAGTCAAATTGTGGAGCTATATACGTTTAATGGAAAATAAAAACTAAAAACTTAAAATCCTATTACTCGAGTTTCACGCTGTAAAGCGATCATCAGACTGCTGATGCGATGCAGTCTGATGATCGCTTTACAGCGTGAACTCGAGTAATAGGATTTTAAGTTTTTAGCTTTTATTTTCCATTAAATGTATATATATATATATATATATAGGGACTACACAAATCTAGACTAGCACGATCTTATATCATATCTGTTTTATCAATGTTTCGTTATAGGTGTGAGCATTCCTTGCCCTGCTGGCATATTCAAGTTTTGGACGAACTATAGACTAAGACAAGGTAAAGATTTAACTGCAGGGTGAAATTGGTTTTTTACTATGCTATCGGATATGAGCTTTTGCGTAATCTGATTGGTTCCCTACTACTAGGCTATCAGCTCATATCCTACTAGTAGAGGAAAAACAAGATGGCGGCATGTTTTTTAAAACTGCCGAAAAGAGTTGAAATTCACGGATTTTTATACAGAAAAACATCAACACCCTCAAACCAATGTATAAGAAAACAACATTGTGTAAAAATACATTAACAAATACACAATTTAGCATGTCAAATGGTAAAATTCACCTAAAAATTACGTCTTTTTACTTCAAAAACCCGACTAAATTAGCGGGTTGATATTAATTTGTTGCCAAACAAAGAAACTCACGGTTAAAATCAAGCTTACAACACACATTTCGTAGGAGATCACCAGTAAAGAGACTTTTTTTATTTAGATAAGCATTTGGAGTAGTAAAAAGCATGTTCTTTTTCAAAAAGAACCAACTAAGTAATTTAGTTTCGCTGCCGAAGGTGTTTCAGTTTCATTTTTGCATGAAATCAAAACCTTTTTCACGACAGCAACGCTAATATAAACAACTGACCCACCTTTTGACTTCATAAAGGTACCTTTTAATCTTTTTTCTTGATCTGCTTAACACATTTTTTGCCTCTCGAGCAACATTTATACAACATTTCGAAGCTGTTTACCGAACAGCTCTGCAGCCTGCGAGAAACTCTATGTGAATGCATCATTACGCATGGCGGAAGTATTAGTTGCCTATGCCGGGAGTTTGTCGTTTGAAACATTAAATTTCGCTATAATTTTGTCTCTTGTACAGTGCTTGGCTATATAATAAAACAATTATACCATTCGCTCTCGTCGTATATGAACTCATAGCCAACTCGGCGAAGCGCCTCGTTGGCTATGAGCTCATATACGACTCGAGCTCATGGTATAATTGTTAAATATCGGAGCACTTTCAGCCATCTTCTATATACTTTTGATTAGAATGTATACGGATAAAACACAGATTAATAAAACACACGGTTTTATCAAAGTTAATAGGCACTAGTGCCTCAAATTGAGCTTTTTCTGACTGTAAATTATCTTATCTCGCCTTTCCTACGACTCTTAAACAAAGTGTTCATCATTTACACTTAGAATTTGATAAGTAAGTTAAAATATTCGCGTCCGATCATATATTTTAACTATCACTTAACATTTTTCTCTACTTCCGCTTTAACTCTTTTACTTCCTTTCCTATCTTCTTAACACCACCCCCCCCCCCCCCCCCCCATTGGCTTATTATGTTGTATTATATTTCACTTTGAGAATGATGCGCGTTGCCACGGAGCCTCAGTCTTAAATCTAATTTTTTAAGAATGTCTTTATTTATTGTGTATACATGGATATGTCTTTATCTATACGTATTTTGAGCTGGGCGCTTATATTCATCCTAATGATAAAACATCCTCCAAAAACAATAAATAAAAGCATTAAATCTTTAATGAAATACTCCCAGCTCAGCGGTACTATAATTAACAATTAGACAACGAGTCCGAGTTTTCTATTTAACAATTAGTCATGCCGAAGTCCAGGTGACTATCGTCATATAGGTGACCGATAGTCACCGAGACTGAGGTGACTAATTGTTTTAGTATAATTTCACAGGTTGATAAAAAACCAATAACGTTTAAACATAAACTTTTAAACAACTGCTTTCATTTTAACAGTGGTGATTCTGTTTATTCACAGATGATGTTAGCAAGCCACAGTCTTTGTCAGTAAATAATTTCAAAGAAAAGAGTAAACAACATCCTACTTTGGAATTGAACTTGTACATACATTCAAATATATGCTAAAAAGACTTTTATTCTGGTGTTTTGGATCCTGTGTTACGGCTTTTTTGCACTTAATTCATGTTCAATATGTTCTTCACTCATGACGAAGTTTTCGAAAACATCACTACGACCAAAACCTAGCCAAAACATATCAAAAAATACGAAGAATTATAGAAAATATACTTCCTTACCTTTATAAAGTTTTGTTTTTACGATATTTGATATGTACAACATCTCAGTGATAAATGTTTTCAGTATTATGCTCTTTTGTTTGTCTCAAAAACTACAGACCCCATTTAAAAAAAGATATCAACATGCAATGAATCGACAAATTCTGAAATCAGTGCAGTGTTGAATAAGTACCAGTCTCTTTTCCAAAACTACTTTTGAAGAACAATTTCTTGTGATGCAATAGTCACCGCGCTAGGTGGTGACTATTTCCTCAGATTCACCGCTGAGCGGACTAATCAGAAAGCTGGAAAGCCTCTTTTCCACTATGAAATTATACTAAGAGCGAATGTATATGCAGTAACTGATCAAAAAGTAAAGTTTTCTTGCATAATTTAGCATGGGTTTTCATGTACAATATTGAAACAATATATTTCCACTCATTTATTTTGTAAAAATGACAAAAAGTTGCAAGAAACATTCATTTTAAAATATAGTTTACATCACGAAATCTTATCAATATAGCAAACGTAATTTTGAAATGTGTTTTGTTTGCAGATATTTCATTTGAAAACGAACACAGATAAACAATTTAACGATCTTACCATTAATAATTTCCATTCTAACCATTCTGTAGCCGTTTTTGTTTTCTGTAGAACTTATTTCTTAAGCGTGAATGTTCAATTCCTTCATTTGCCCACTCATTTATATAATTTCGGCGCCATTGTTTCTTAACAGAACGACCGCTGGCTCGAGCTCTACTGATCATTGCTCGTGACATACTACGCATTTTGTGATTGGTCGATTTAATTTAAAGAAGGCTTGTCATTGGCTTATCCCAGGGGTTTATACCACCAATTATAAACTCCTGCAATAGCCAATGAGATTTGAGGATTTGCATTATAAACTTGTAAATTTATACTAATAGGAGATATAAACATATTTACATGAAGAAAAGTCTATGAAATATCAAATATACATGCTTAAAATTAAACAAGTAATATAAATACAATAAATGCAAAATACCAAATTATATAGACGATCAGGCATGTAGCAATAGATTTGAATGCATTTAATTGTCACTTGGGAGTTCATTAATTGGGAGATTGTTTCAGGTCACAAGGATAAAATGAAAACATTTAAATATTAGTGTTGCCTTGGAACTGGCGAAAAAGGACACATTTCAGGTAGATTTCCTCCAACTTGGCCCTGCCGATATGTCTCAACCCAACCTGTTATTCATATAACCAAAGGGGATACATGACTATATCTAGAATACTCACTATACAAGTAAATCTATAAGCACGATGTTGAATCATATCTATTTAGGAACCCTAGATTTTCTTGCTAAGGGGCACACTTCATCAGGTAGATTTACTCGAACGTGGCCCTCCCGATATATGTCTCGATCCAAGCTGTTATTCATATAACCAAAGGGGATACATGACTATATATATATATTTCTAAAATTCATTAATAATTCATGAGGAAAACACAAAGAAAAATCATGAGCGTATCGGATCTATATATGTGATATAGACTCGCTCTAAGTTTCTCGCTGGTTTTTGACGGCTGAGATAAGCTTAATTTTCAAAATTACTACGCCAATGAACGTATGAAGTGATTATTTTTAGGAGCCATTTAAAAACCTTGCAGTACGGGCTTTATCGGCTCTAAAACACTCGGCTATCGCCTCGTGTTTTATATCCGATAAAGCCCTCTTGCGCGGTTTATAAATATTACATATATATATATATATATATATAGATATTTCGTATCCCTCTTTATTAATAGATTTAAAAAAGGTTTAAACTTGAATTTTGTAATTCAGTCGTGAACATGTTTGTCAGGTTCATGTTTTTGTTTAACTTGTGATATTGTCGAGAGCTTGGAGAATCACATAACATGAATTGACATTTGTTTAGTCATGTATGCTTGGATCCATCACCATAAATTTAATGCGTATACAGCTGCTTCGTTCTCTATCTAACTGTATATTAAAACGTAGCTCGTATGTCACGTCTTGCATGTCTTTGTTTACGGTGAGGTAATACTGGCAACAGTTTTCTTCAACAAAGTTGCGTTACAAGTTGAAAAGCGTTGTTGCACGTATTGCCACCACCTTAAACATTGTTTCGCAACAATAAGTTTGTTGCAAGTTGAAAAAAATTGTTGAAAAATGTAGACTCGTGTTCTACTTGCTGCAACATGCTGATTCAACTTGCAACAAAATCATTGTTGCGTGACAACGCTATTATTCAACTTGCAACGCATCAACGTTGCAGCAATTTGTTGCTCGTATTACTTCACCTTTACCATTGCCAGTCTGATCCTCGCCAATGCAAAACATTTCTGAATTCATGCACGCAAAGCCCGTTGAAAGACATTCTATTTTTCTGTAGCATTATAAAAATCCAATCTGTAAGTAAGTAAATGGTCAGTTAAAGGCTTCGTAAATTTGATTGATCAAAAGGTTACAACGAGGCCGATCTCCGTTTCCAACTAAGTAAGAATATTTTAGCGGGTCAAAAAGTCCTCAACTATAGCTGTTTCTTTTTTTAATAAAAGGTTAAAAACAGCAGCTGTGTCTCGGTTAATGGATTTGAGAAAGGTTTATTCTTGAATATTTTGTCATTCACTTGTAAACATCCTTGTCAAGTTTATATTGTTTTAATCAAACTCGCTGAATTAATTGACATTGCTATCTTGTTCTTTTCTAAGTCTTAACAGCATGGATGCGTGGATCAAATACCTGCTGCAAGACAGAAAATCAGCTATATATATATATATATATAAATATATCTTCGGATTGGTCACTAAACTGAACCGAACTTTGTAGACTTAATTAGTCCAGATCCCAGCTGGCCTTGTCTGTATAGTTTGGAGATCGTTTAGTCAAATGAATCCAAAGATACTATGACTGTCCCGTTTTGTGCTATTCATGTGCACAACTCATGACTCATAGCTCAAATTACAATATTAATAACTCGAGAATGCAAGGGATAAGATAAAAAAGGCGTGTAAAAGCCATTTTTCATTTTTTATATTAAGTGCAAAAATACAATAAAGAAAACTAGAGTAAATTTTCATGTCCGATGCATGCACTTTAATCATTGAAGATATTATATCATATTATAAACAGAGGGCTCCATATATTTTTATTAACCTGACAAAAATGACAAACTAAGAACTATTGATATTAATTTTTGTCTGAAAAATCAATCGCACGCTTGTTTGGGAGACAAACAATTTCAAACATTGAAAGAGAACGGATTCAACAGAAGCGTATATAAACCTCTTTATGTTATCTTTTTCCTAAAACAATTCAGTTCTCTATACTAAAGGTGACTTTATGAATATCACATCGGACACCAACAAATTTTTGAAAACTTGTTTCATAAATAATGCTGAATATCCCACGTTTCTTGCTTTTCCTTCGAAAGGATATTATATCAGCTTTGTTATCTGCAGTTTGGTCAATGGCATTCTGATGTTTTCGACAATCTTCCTCAATGGGATAACAGTCCTCGCTTATTGGAGATCCACTCAACTAAGAAAGAAGACGTTGTATTTTCCGATCATGCTTTTATCGCTGATTGACTTTGGAGTTGGAATTCTTTCTAATTCATCGTTTGAAATGTTTCTAGTCGGCGTTATATTTGGCTATCCAAACTGTTTGTTTAAGATTCTGTTTATAACGTCGATGAATTTCTTATCTGGTATGTCTTTTTGTACATTGGTTATTCTGAATTTTGAACGATATTTAGCCATCGTTCACCCAGTTTTTCATCGAAATAAAGTGACCAAATCTAGACTCATACTTGCTGTCGTCATTCTCTCGTTTATTCTCGCGATGGTGATTATCAGTCGATTCATTCATGAAATTATTGGAATAAGAATAAACAGTATTATAATCTGTCTCTTCCTTGTAATTTTGATGTTCATAAATACTAAAATATGTCTCGCTGGTCGACGAATAGCTCCTAGTGCCAGTTCAGAAGATAGATGTACGATGCGGAAAAGATTCTTGTGGATGATGAAAATGGCAAAATCGTCAATGATTGCAGTTGGTTGTATGCTGTTATGCTTTTTACCCTTATCTATAATCGGTCCACTGAGGGACAGAACTTTCGCCGTTGAAATAATGGAGTTGTGGAGTTTTCTCACAGTTTTACTGTCTTCCACCTTGAATTCAGTGGTATTTTTTTGGCGAAATCCTATTTTGAGAAACGAGGCGAAAAAGATTTTACGCCAATCTTTCCTAAAGCCTCGATAGTGACTTTAAAAAGTTCTACTTCCCTAACGTTAAAATTGTTACCATTTTACTTGTATATATATATATATATTTTTAGACGTTGGCTTGTTTTGCACTGTATTTATCTGAAACGTCTATATAGTAAATCTTATAATGAATTGAACGAACATGTCTGTATAATTTGAATTTTCGTGAAGGAAGAAAGTTGTATCGATCGCAATCACTTATTTTAGTTCAAGAAGTGTTGTCCGAATTTGACTTCCCTGTGGTTAAAAATTGTAGGCATGGTTAAGCTCGATGTAGACTTGTGAAATAAGCACAAGCACAGAAAGCACTTCATGGATATGGAACTTATTGTACTTCCCAGGTACAAAGGGGTTAACGTAAGCCTGGTTCTCATATGCTGGGGACTTCTACCGCTGGCGTGCCGGAAAATTTGACTTATGTTCAACTCTGGTACTAGACTGCGCCGCAGAACTCTGGCGGCATGCCGGCGGCATAATGTCATGAGATTAACGTTGTAATTTTGTGGTCGTCATGCCTGCGAAAATTGAGTCACGCTTAACCGTCGCCAGCATGCCGGCGGTAGGAGTCGATTTGTTTTTTTCTTATGAAATATATAATGCGATGCGTTAGTGTTTATATACGAGTATGCCTATATAGAATTAATCGTAGCAAAACAAATTAATGCCCAGCATAAAACACGAAATAAAGCCATAGATAAGAATAATAATTATTAACTTTGTTAAGTAATAGATAAAATACGAGCGGCCGATCTGTATGGGCATTTACAATGGCGAGAGCGTACGCCGCGAGTATTTTATCTTACTTGTGAAATGAATAATGGATTATTGATGAACGACAGTTCACAATAGCACTATAATGAATAATTACGTAATAGAGAGTTATATTCCCCCTTGGTATATTCTAGCGATGGTCTAATTTGAATTTACAAGTTATACACTTGGTTATTGCATTTCAAAGTTAACGTGGTTGCAGTAAACATGTCAATGCAACGTTTTCGTGCGGCAAAAACTGCAGAAGAAGAAAAGTGTTTACTTGCAGAAGCAACACCTAAAAACACTGTCTATAATACCAAATGAGCATTGAAGGTTTTTGAAGTAGGGCAGTCGACTCGCTCAAACAAGAGAGCATTACAAGAGACTATTGACTTTGAGGGAGTGGTTTTAGCTAATGTACAGGATTTAACTGTTCTATATGAAATGACTACGTATACGGTAAACTTCTGGTTGTGTAAGTTCATTACCGAAGTTGCGAAGCAGAATGGCGAACGGTACCCGCCGAAAAGTTTGTACTTGCTGATATGTGGAATCAATCGCCATTTACTGGACTTAAAGGGACAGAATGGAGTCAATATTTTGGCGAAAGGAGAAGGTGAGTATAGGTAGGGATTGAATAATTTGTGAATTTCTTGTTAATCAATATAGGTGACTTTGAATAAACGTCACGCTGTTGAGGACGAGGCAACTAGAACGTGCGTAAAGTTATTGAATGCTAATTGTTGCTTGGATTTCAGGTTTGCTTTATTTCGTAAAACATTAGATGCAGAGATGAAGAATGCGACACAAAGTGGCATCGCAGTAGCATCGAAGAAAGAGGATCGCAAAGAAATTACAGCCGAAGAGGAGACTCTACTCTGGGAGAAACGACTATTATGAGTCGTTACTTTGTACGATTTATTTTTATAACGGGAAATTATTTGGTCTGCGGGCTGGTGAGCATAGATTGCTTAGAAAATGTAATATAATTATCCAAGATAATTTCATTATTTTCGATGAAAGTCTTTCAAAAACCTTTCACGGTGGATTGAACGACCTGTCAAAAAAACCTCGTTATGTGAAACATAAGTGCCACGAAATTAGAGAAATACATTCTCCTTGTTTGCTGTCTATGTATTCGTTGTATTTGAGCAAAGTGGCAATTCATGCAAAATCAATTACTAGTTTCTATTTACGACCACATAGGAGTGGGAGGCTTGCATACGAAAATAGTGCAATAGGTGTATGCACTAATTTAAACAAGATTTTACCGGAGTTGTGCCAAAAGGCTGGTTTGGAAAGAAAAACGGCTCATAGTTTGCGGATAACATGTGCCAGCAGATTATTCCAGAATTCGGTCGAGGAGAAGCTGGCACGCGAACGGACAGGCCACAGATCGAATGCCCTCTTTTCCTATCAGAAGGCGAGTACAAATCAGCTCGATATGGTGAGTGAAGTTTTAGGGCCAAGCATTGATACTCGTCAGAAGAAGGACTAGCCGATTAGTGATTTATTTGTGGAAACGATACCAGATGATGTACTAGCCAATATTCCTATACCTGAACCTGAGAACCTGGCTGATATTTTATTTGGCGACACCATATCAGATGATGTACTAGCCAATATTCCTATACCTGAACCTGAGAACCTGGTTGATAGTTTATTTGGCGAAACCATACGGGATGACTGATTGTGGCATGAATCAATTTTGGACAAATCCAGTGTTTAACAACTGTAAGATTAAGTTTGTTGTGAAGAAGTAACTCTTGCTTGCTATTTGCTTTAAATTGTTGTAAGTGTGCACGTGTATTATTTTCTTGCAGTCGCGGGAGGTTTCGTGTGAAATCTGTATCAAAGTTAATGTATCAAAGTTAATGCTCAGTAAGAAATCTGTATGAAAGTTAATGAATGAATTAGCTCGAAAACTACATCATTGTTATTGTACTCGCGTTTGTGTTCTTTTAATTCTATTCACTAACCCCATGTTTTCCCTGTTACTTTTCAAGCCCTCCCCATGCTTTTAGATACTCGACCTTTATTGAGATTTATTATGTTAGTCATGTGACTTGAATGCCGCGTTAGGATTCGTTCTTAACCTCATTAATTATTCTCATGAATAATTAATTATTATTCACAATAATTATTATTCTCATCTATGGCTTTATTTCGTGTTTTATGCTGGGCATTAATTTTTTTGCTACGATTACGATTCCCGCCTGGTTCCTCATTGGTTACGATATTATATAATTACATATAGAGTCTGAGAAAAATAATAATTATTTGTATGATTCATTCAGGTGGTGGCTTGAAAAGTTGTATACAGGTGGATACTCTTTATTAACCGAAAGAGCGGTCATTGCGCGAATATATCAGACCAGTGCATGTCTTGACAGTTATTTTAATTTTAATAATGATATGGTGAGAGCTTCGATCAAAATCGACATTTGTTCATTTATTTTGAAATGTGTTGAATATGTCGCGACGCACAGCTAGACGCAGTCTGTTTTATGGGGGGGGAGGGCTTAACCTAGTTAATACGGGATCTTTAAGAGAAAAACTTAGACGACGTTCTGTATGACTATTATACTACATTTCTTCCTCAAATTTCTGTATTTGGCAAAAATAACAATCATGTCTATGATCCATTCCTATGTAACTGTATATGTGGTTGGGGAGATTGGACGATCACATGCAACAAATCAACATTTATTTATTATTTGTCAAGTGTTGAATAGCATAAATGTGCGTGGATTGAAGGCTATCTTTCTGTAGAGTCCTTTCAATAAATGCTTTGAATCCTGAATACAAATTAGTTAATTGTTTTTAATTTTTCGGATAGTTTTAACTCCGCAGCAGACTGTATTTTAATTCTTCTTAATGTTGCCATAGAAACGTCGCGGCAACCACTTGTTAAAATACACAGAACATTTAAGATGATATAACCAATTCCTTTTTTCCATAGATCAATTAAACGTGAACATCTGCAACTGCTATGGATTTATAATAAACATTTCTGGCGTGGCATTTTTCTAAAAAAAAAAGAAAGAATTCACACACATTTCTTTTAAAATATAGAGAATAATAAAGGAACTGTCCTGATTCTAAATTTCGACTTTTTTGTGAGGGAGAGCTAATTATACTACAAGTTTTGATGATGTTGGTACTATTATTATCATTCAAATCTGACTGACTATAATAAGGAGGGTGAGTGAATTGAGTGAAACATTTAATTACTTGCATGTTCGGCAGGATCAGAAATAGATTTATTTACAACAGAAAGATGTTTCGGTGTTTTCAGCGACCTTCATCAGTTTGAATGTTAAGCGAATTGGGAAACCATAAAAACTAAGGTGGATAATTAGTTATACATAAAAATAATAAAAAGAAAGGATAAACAATTAAAAGTTGTTAAAGTTTCTGTAAAGACCAGGAAATTCGATGTGTTTGTTATAGTAGCAAACTAATATATAAAGACCAAAACGTGTTTTTGTTGTTGAAATTTTTTAATTAGTGTCCACTCTCTTTATGAACATTTTTTGATATGCCTGATTACAATTATAACATTTTTACTTGCAATGTGATTGGATACTTGGTCAGCAGTACATCGACACGTTTGGTTGCTTACATATAGTTGGTATGCTTGGATTGTGGACAAGATAGTTTGATCGGCAAATGCTTTTTGATTGAAATTATGTTGACATTTGAACTATATTTGGATTAAGCACTCAATGTGCCAATCAAAACACTGAGAATATACGAATTTTTGCGTGTGCTTATACAGTACAAAAAGGAAGCACAGCAAGAGATCGAGAGAAAGGTGGATAACTTCGAGTGTTGTTGTAAAATAATTTTTCTCTCTGTGTTGTCCTCTGTGAAAGGTGATTCTATGAATATCACATCGGACACGAACAGATTCCTGAAAACTTGCTTCATAAATAATGCTAAATATCACACGGTTGTTGCTTTTCCATCGAAAATATATTATATCAGCTTCGTTATCTGCAGTCTGGTCAATGGCGTTCTGATGATTTCGACAATCTTCCTCAATGGGATAACAGTCCTCGCTTATTGGAGATCGAAACAACTAAAGAAGAAGACGCCATATTTTCCTATCATGCTGTTATCGTTGATTGACTTTGGAGTTGGAATTCTTTCTAATTCATCGTTTGAAATGTTTCTAGTCGGCGTTATTTTTGGCTATCCAAACTGTTTCTTTAAGATTCTGTTTATAACTGCGCTAAATTTCTTATCTGGTATGTCTTTTTGTACATTGGTTATTCTGAATTTTGACCGATATTTAGCCATCGTTTACCCATTTTTTCATCGAGCTAAAGTAACCAAATCTAGACTCCTATTTTCTGCTGTTATTCTTTGGTTTGTTCTGGCGATGGTAATTGTCAGTCGATTTATCGATGAGATTGTTGGATCGATACTAAAAAGTTTTAAAATTGCTCTTTGCGTTGTAATTTTGATGTTTATTAATACTAAAATATTTCTCACTGTTCGACAAAAAGATCCCAACCTCAGTTCAGGAAACGGACGCACGACTCAGAAAAGATACTTATCTACGATGAAAATGACAAAATCATGCGTGATTGTAGTTGGTTGCACACTCTTATGCTTTTTACCCATATGTGTAACCGTTCCTATGAAGACAGAATCCTTTGCCGTTTTGGTGATGCAGTTATGGAGTTTTGTCGCACTTTTATTGTCTTCTACTCTGAATTCTGTGGTATTTTTTTGGAGAAACCCGATCTTGAGAAATGAGGCCAAAAAGATTTTACGTCAAACTTTTCTAAAGCCTTGATGGTGACATGAAACAATTTTACTTCCATAACGTTAAAATTGCTATAGTTTTACTTCTGGTTTTATAGTCTTTTTCAGACGTTTACTGTCTTGCACGACTGAACTTTAGCTGAAGCGTCTATAATAAATCGTATAACAAATTTAATTAATGAAGAAAGCAAGTCAAAATCTATTGTAATAAGTTAGTTGTTATAGTTAAAAAAAACGTTTCCCGAATTGACTTCCAGTTTAAATTGTATTTACATGGTTATAGTTTATAGTAAATATTATAGAGTTTGGAACGCTGTCGATATTCTATTTCTTAATGAAATAAATAACGCAGATCCGTTCTATTATTATATACGAGTATGTATATTAAATTACATAACGTTTCTATATTTGGCAAAAATAACAATGTTATCATGTCTGAGGTCCATTTCTGGCGTTGTATATTTCCCCATAAAAAATTAACATTACATTTTACCTAAAATATGGAAATAATAAAAACTTTCGTGGTTTTAAATTTTAGACTTTTTTTCTGCGAAGGTAGGCTATGAGTGTTTATCGGTTGGTGCTAAAATTAATCACATTTGACTGATTATCATAAGAAGGGCATTCTTTATTAATTAAGTGAAACATATATTATTTTAATTACTTGCATCAGTTGCATGTTTAACAGGAGGTTGCGTGATGACACTGGTTAATATTTATTTACAATAAAGGGATGCTTTGGTCTTTTCAGCGACTTTGATCAGTTTGAATGTTGTACGAGTTTGTCGAGCATAAAAAATAAAGTGGGGAATTAAATAAATATAACAATAATTCAAAGAAAGGATTACCAATTTTTAAAAAGCCTTTAGTTTCTGTTAAGACCCCGTAGTTCAATGCGTTTGTTAGTAGAGAACTGTGAGAGACTGGAACGGGTTTGTTAACTTCTGTCTGCAGTCTATTGTATTCATATATACGAGTATGCATATTGAGTTACCTAATGTTTCTATAGTTGGCAAAAATAACAACCATGTCTATGATCTATAATTATGGCGTGGCATTTTTTTCCCAAAAAAATTTAACATTTCTTTTTCCTTTAAAATATAGAAAATTATAAGAACTTGATTGAAAAATGCTGTACGAGTTCGTCAAGCATAAAAAATAAGGTGGGTAGGTAATTTTATATAAGAATATTAAAAGAACGGATAAGCAATTAAAAGTTCTTAAAGTTTCTGTAAAGACTTGGGAATTCAATGTGTTTATTAGTAGAGAGCTAAGAGAGACTGAAACGTCTTTTTATAGGGGGGGGGGGGGGGGTGGGGGGGGGTGGGGGGGGGGGGGGGGGGGGGGGGGGGGGGGGGGGGGGGGGGCAGGCTCTCATATAGTATTAATCTCTGTCTGCAATCTGAGTTTTAGTGCCTTATATCGTTGATATCTATAAGCGTGTACACCGTTTATCAAAACATATGTTAAATTTAAATGTTTACCTTGGATACGTTTGTACTAATAAGTCATTTTTACATAAATGCGCGCGCGCTTATAGCCAATCACGTCTTGCCGAACGATCCGGCATGCCGGCGGTAGAATGTCATGGGATTAACATTGTAATTTTGTGGTCGTCATGCCTGCGAAAATTGAGTCACGCTCAACGTCGCTGGCTTCCGGCGGTAGGAGTCGATTGTTTTTCTTAATGAAATATATAATGCAATGCGTCAGAGTTTATACGAGTATGCCTATATAGAGTTAATCGTAGCAAAAAAAAATTAATGCCCAGCATAAAACACGAAATGAAGCTATAGATAAGAATAATATTTATTAACAAAAGGAACTAATGTTTGTTAATAAGTATTATTCTTATCTATGGCTTTATTTCGTGCTTTATGCTGGGCACTAATTTTTTTGCTACGATTCCGATTCCCGCCTGGTTCCTCATTGGTTACGATATATAGAATTACATATAGAGTTTGAAAAAAATAATAATTATTTGTATGATTCATTCAGTTGGTGGGTTGAAAAGTTGTATACAGGTGGATACTCTTTATTAACCGAGAGAGCGATCATTGCGCAAATATCAGACCAGTGTCTTGACAGTTATTTTAATTTTAATTATGATATGGCTGAGAGCTTCGATCAAAATCGGCATTTGTTCATTTCTTTTGAAATGTGTCGAATATGTCGCGACGTACAGATGCAGTCTGTTTTATGGGGAAGGGCTTAACATAGTAAATACGGGATCTCTAAGAGAAAAACTTAGACGACGTTCTAATACTAATTTCTTAAAATTCTGTTTTCTCAGTAGCACATATAGAGACATGCGCTGATGTCATGGGTTAAGGAATACATGTATTTCGTAAACCTGCACTAACAATTGTAATGTTCCCCGTCTACCGTAACTTAAAAATTTATCGTTCGTTCTGCATTTTGATTAATCGGAAGCAACAAGGTCGACTTCCGTTTTAGACTCAGAATTTGTTAGCGTGACGAAACGTGTTCAACCATATAGCTGCATGTTTAGTTGTTTTAATAATTATTAAGACGGTTTAAAACAACACCTGTGTCGCTCTTTAAGTAATAGACACAGCATGAGCAGCCGATCTGTATCTGATTTACAAGGCGAGCCGAAGGCGAGCCGTAGTAAATCAGATACAGATCGGCTGCTCATGCTGTATCTTTCTTAAAATACAAATGCATCTAAGTAATCAAGTTCACCAACTATTTTAGCGCTATACTCTATTTTAGCCGAGAAAATCGAAGCTAAAGTTTATGTAAATCAGGACGATTCTGTAACCGATTTACAACCTCTGCTACGGTATTGATTTCTTTTGTGTTTTCCTCATGAATTATTAATGAGTTTTTTAATAATGGTTTGAAAAGTGCTTATTCTTGAATCTTGTCACTTGTTTCTTTTGTCAAGTTAATTATTCAGATCTGACTGACTATAATAAGGAGGGTGAGTGAATTGAATGAAACATTTTAATTACTTGCATGTTCGGCACGATCACAAATAGATTTATTTACAATAGAAAGATGTTTCGGTTTTTTCAGCGACCTTCATCAGTTTGAATGTTAAACGAATTGGGAAACCATAAAAAATAAGGGTGCATGGATAATTAATTATAAAATATAAAAATAATGAAAAGAAGGGATAAACAATTAAAAGTTCTTAAAGTTTCTATAAAGACCAGGGAATTCAATGTGTTTGTTATAGTAGCGAACTAAGAGAGAGACCGAAACGTGTTTTTGTTGTTAATAATTTTTAACTAGTGTCAACTCTCTTTATGAACGTTTTTTAATATGCCTGATTACAATTATAACATTTTTACTTGCAATGTGATTGGATACTTGGTCAGCAGTACATCAACGCGTTTGGTTGCTTAGTTGCTATGCTTGCATTGTGGACGAGATAGTTTGGTCGGCAAATGCTTTTTGATTGAAGTTATGTTGACATTTGAACTATATTGCATTAAACATTCAATGTGCCAATCAAAACACTAGAGAATATACGAATTTTTGCGTGTGCTTACACTACAAAAAGGAAGCACATCAAGAGATCGAGAGAAAGGTGGATAACTTCGAGTGTTGTTGGGTCGTCAAGATTCGTGACAACATTGCTTACGAAATATCGTTGTAAAATAATTTTTCTCTCTGTGTTGTCCTCTGTGAAAGGTGATTCTATGAATATCACATCGGACACGAACAAATTTCTGAAAACTTGCTTCATAAATAATGCTAAATTTTACACGGTTGTTGCTTTTCCTTCGAAAGGATATTATATCAGCTTTGTTCTTTGCAGTCTGGTCAATGGCATTCTGATGTTTTCGACAATCTTCCTCAATGGGATAACAGTCCTCGCTTATTGGAGATCCACTCAACTAAGAAAGAAGACGTCATATTTTCCTATCATGCTGTTATCGTTTGTTGACTTTGGAGTTGGGATTCTTTCTAATTCATCGTTTGAAATGTTTCTAGTCGGCGTTATATTTGGCTATCCAAACTGTTTCTTTAAGATTCTGTTTACAATTTTGCTAAATTCCTTATCTGGTATGTCTTTTTGTACATTGGTTATTTTGAATTTTGAACGGTATTTAGCTATCATTTACCCATTTTTTCATCGAGCTAAAGTAAACAAATCTAGACTCCTATTTTCTGTTGTCATTCTTTGGTTTGTTCTGGTGATAGCGATTATCAGTCGATTTATTGATGAGATTGTTGGATTGATAATACAAAGTTTTCTAATTTCTCTTTTCGTTGTAATTTTGATGTTTATTAATACTAAAATATTTCTCACTGGTCGACGAACAGCTCCCAACCTCAGTTCAGGAAACGGACGCACGACTCAGAAAAGATACTTATCTACGATGAAAATGGCAAAATCATGCGGGATTGTAGTTGCTTGCACACTCTTATGCTTTTTACCCGTATGTGTAACCGCTCCTATAAAGACAGAATCCTTCGCCATTTTGGTGATGCAGTTATGGAGTGTTGTCGCACTTTTATTGTCTTCCACTCTGAATTCTGTGGTATTCTTTTGGAGAAACCCGATCTTGAGAAATGAGGCCAAAAAGATTTTACGTCAAACTTTTCTAAAGCCTTGATGGTGACATGAAACAAATTTACTTCCATAACGTTAAAATTGCTATAGTTTTACTTCTGGTTTTATAGTCTTTTTCAGACGTTTACTGTCTTGCACGACTGAACTTTAGCTGAAGCGTCTATAGTAAATCGTGTAATAAATTTAATTAATGAAGAAAGCAAGTCAAAATCTATTGTAATAAGTTAGTTGTTATAGTTAAAAAACGTTTCCTGAGTTGACTTCCAGTTTAAATTGTATTTACATGCTTATAGTTACATAGTAAATATTATAGAGTTTGGAACGCTGTCGATATTCTTTTTCTTAATGAAATAAATAACGCTGATCCGTTCTATTATTATATACGAGTATGCATATTAAATTACATAACGTTTCTATATTTGGCAAAAATAACAATGTTATTATGTCTGAGGTCCATTTCTGGCGTTGCATATTTCCCCATAAAAAATTAACATTACATTTTACCTAAAATATGGAAATAATAAAAACTTTCGTGGTTTTAAATTTTAGACTTTTTTTCTGTGAAGGTAGGCTATGAGTGTTTATCGGTTGGTGCTAAAAGTAATCACATTTGACTGATTATCATGAGGAGGGCATTCTTTATTAATTAAGTGAAACATATATTATTTTAATTACTTGCATGTTTAACAGGAGGTTGCATGATGACATTGGTTAAAATTTATTTACAATAAAGGGACGCTTTGGTCTTTTCAGCGACTTTGATCAGTTTGAATGTTGTACGAGTTTGTCGAGCATAAAAAATAAAGTGGGTAATTAAATAAATATAACAATAATTAAAAGAAAGGATTACCAATTTTAAAAAAGCCTTTAGTTTCTGTTAAGACCCCATAGTTCAATGTGTTTGTTAGTAGTGAACTATGAGAGACTGGAATCTAATGTAGGAGTCTTTGTTTGTTTTTTTAATATTTTTTTTTAATTCTTTTTTGGAGACTCCTACGTTCTCTGTTTCGGCAGTATCTAACATTAATATATTTTGATTATTGTATAAAGAGTTACATAACATTTCTATATTTGGCAAAAATAACAATCATGTCTATGATCCATTCCTATATAACTTTATATGATGTGGCTGGGAGATTGGACGATCACATGCAACGAATCAACATTTATTTATTATTTGTCAAGTGTTTAAAAGCATAAATGTGCGTGGATTGAATGCGATCTTTCTGTAGCATTATACAGAGTCCTTTCGATAAATGCTTTGAATCCTGAATACAAATTAGTTAATTTTTTTTTAATTTTCCCGATGGTTTTAACTCCGCAGCAGACTCTATTTTAATTCTTCTTAATGTTGCCATAGAAACGTCGCGGCAGCTACTTGTTGAAATACACAGAACATTTAAGATGATATGACCAACTCCTTTTTTCCATAGATCAATTAAACGTGAACATCTGCAACTGCTATGGATTTATAATAAACATTTCTGGCGTGGCATTTTTCTAAAAAAAAAAGAAAGAATTCACACACATTTCTTTTAAAATATAGAGAATAATAAAGGAACTGTCCTGATTCTAAATTTCGACTTTTTTGTGAGTGAGAGCTAATTATACTACAAGTTTTGATGATGTTGGTACTATTATTATCATTCAAATCTGACTGACTATAATAAGGAGGGTGAGTGAATTGAGTGAAACATTTAATTACTTGCATGTTCGGCAGGATCAGAAATAGATTTATTTACAATAGAAAGATGTTTCGGTTTTTTCAGCGACCTTCATCAGTTTGAATGTTAAGCGAATTGGGAAACCATAAAAACTAAGGTGGATAATTAGTTATACATAAAAATAATAAAAAGAAAGGATAAACAATTAAAAGTTGTTAAAGTTTCTGTAAAGACCAGGAAATTCGATGTGTTTGTTATAGTAGCGAACTAATATATAAAGACCAAAACGTGTTTTTGTTGTTGAAAATTTTTAATTAGTGTCAACTCTCTTTATGAACATTTTTTGATATGCCTGATTACAATTATAAATGGATACTTGGTCAGCAGTACATCGACACGTTTCGTTGCTTACATATAGTTGGTGTGCTTGGATTGTGGACAAGATAGTTTGATCGGCAAATGCTTTTTGATTGAAATTATGTTGACATTTGAACTATATTTGGATTAAGCACTCAATGTGCCAATCAAAACACTGAGAATATACGAATTTTTGCGTGTGCTTATACAGTACAAAAAGGAAGCACAGCAAGAGATCGAGAGAAAGGTGGATAACTTCGAGTGTTGTTGTAAAATAATTTTTCTCTCTGTGTTGTCCTCTGTGAAAGGTGATTCTATGAATATCACATCGGACACGAACAGATTCCTGAAAACTTGCTTCATAAATAATGCTAAATATCACACGGTTGTTGCTTTTCCATCGAAAATATATTATAGCAGCTTCGTTATCTGCAGTCTGGTCAATGGCGTTCTGATGATTTCGACAATCTTCCTCAATGGGATAACAGTCCTCGCTTATTGGAGATCGAAACAACTAAAGAAGAAGACGCCATATTTTCCTATCATGCTGTTATCGTTGATTGACTTTGGAGTTGGGATTCTTTCTAATTCATCGTTTGAAATGTTTCTAGTCGGCGTTATTTTTGGCTATCCAAACTGTTTCTTTAAGATTCTGTTTATAACTGCGCTAAATTTCTTATCTGGTATGTCTTTTTGTACATTGGTTATTCTGAATTTTGACCGATATTTAGCCATCGTTTACCCATTTTTTCATCGAGCTAAAGTAACCAAATCTAGACTCCTATTTTCTGCTGTTATTCTTTGGTTTGTTCTGGCGATGGTAATTGTCAGTCGATTTATCGATGAGATTGTTGGATCGATACTAAAAAGTTTTAAAATTGCTCTTTGCGTTGTAATTTTGATGTTTATTAATACTAAAATATTTCTCACTGTTCGACAAAAAGATCCCAACCTCAGTTCAGGAAACGGACGCACGACTCAGAAAAGATACTTATCTACGATGAAAATGACAAAATCATGCGTGATTGTAGTTGGTTGCACACTCTTATGCTTTTTACCCATATGTGTAACCGTTCCTATGAAGACAGAATCCTTTGCCGTTTTGGTGATGCAGTTATGGAGTTTTGTCGCACTTTTATTGTCTTCTACTCTGAATTCTGTGGTATTTTTTTGGAGAAACCCGATCTTGAGAAATGAGGCCAAAAAGATTTTACGTCAAACTTTTCTAAAGCCTTGATGGTGACATGAAACAATTTTACTTCCATAACGTTAAAATTGCTATAGTTTTACTTCTGGTTTTATAGTCTTTTTCAGACGTTTACTGTCTTGCACGACTGAACTTTAGCTGAAGCGTCTATAATAAATCGTATAACAAATTTAATTAATGAAGAAAGCAAGTCAAAATCTATTGTAATAAGTTAGTTGTTATAGTTAAAAAAACGTTTCCCGAATTGACTTCCAGTTTAAATTGTATTTACATGGTTATAGTTTATAGTAAATATTATAGAGTTTGGAACGCTGTCGATATTCTATTTCTTAATGAAATAAATAACGCAGATCCGTTCTATTATTATATACGAGTATGTATATTAAATTACATAACGTTTCTATATTTGGCAAAAATAACAATGTTATCATGTCTGAGGTCCATTTCTGGCGTTGTATATTTCCCCATAAAAAATTAACATTACATTTTACCTAAAATATGGAAATAATAAAAACTTTCGTGGTTTTAAATTTTAGACTTTTTTTCTGCGAAGGTAGGCTATGAGTGTTTATCGGTTGGTGCTAAAATTAATCACATTTGACTGATTATCATAAGAAGGGCATTCTTTATTAATTAAGTGAAACATATATTATTTTAATTACTTGCATCAGTTGCATGTTTAACAGGAGGTTGCGTGATGACACTGGTTAATATTTATTTACAATAAAGGGATGCTTTGGTCTTTTCAGCGACTTTGATCAGTTTGAATGTTGTACGAGTTTGTCGAGCATAAAAAATAAAGTGGGGAATTAAATAAATATAACAATAATTAAAAGAAAGGATTACCAATTTTAAAAAAGCCTTTAGTTTCTGTTAAGACCCCGTAGTTCAATGTGTTTCTTAGTAGAGAACTGTGAGAGACTGGAACGTGTTTGTTAACTTCTGTCTGTAATCTATTGTACTCATATATACGAGTATGCATATTGAGTTACATAATGTTTCTATAGTTGGCAAAAATAACAACCATGTCTATGATCTATATTTATGGCGTGGCATTTTTTCCCCCAAAAAATTTAATATTACTTTTTCCTTTAAAATATATAAAATTATAAGAACTGGATTGAAAAATGCTGTACGAGTTCGTCAAGCGTAAGAAATAAGGTGGATAAGTAATTTTATATAAGAATATTAAAAGGAAGGATAAGCAATTAAAAGTTCTTAAAGTTTCTGTAAAGACTTGGCAATTCAATGTGTTTATTAGTAGAGAGCTAAGAGAGACTGAAACGTGTTTTTATAGGGGGCCTGTCATATAGTGTTAATCTCTGTCTGCAATCTGAGTTTTAGTGGCTTGATGGTTAGAGCTTCTGGATAGTACTACTACTCTGACGGTTGTGGGTTTGACTCCCGTCTGGAGCTAAGAGTTTTCAGAGCTTAATAACTTACGACAGCTTTAACCGCAAATATAGTCGTTGACACCTATATGCGTGTACACCGTCTATCAAAACATGTTTTAAATTTAAATGTTTACCTTGGATATGTTTGTACTAATAAGTCATTTTTACATAAATGCACGCGCTCTTAGCCAATCACGTCTTGCCGAACGAACCGGTATGCCGGCGGCAGAATGTCATGGGATTAACATTGTAATTTTGTGGGCGTCATGCCTGCAAAAATTGAGTCGCTGGCCTGCCGGCGGTAGGAGTCGATTGTTTTTCTTAATGAAATATATAATGCAATGCGTCAGAGTTTATACGAGTATGCCTATATAGAGTTAATCGTAGCAAAAAAATTAATGCCCAGCATAAAACACGAAATGAAGCTATAGATAAGAATAATATTTATGAACAAAAAGAACTAACGTTTGTTAATAAGTATTATCCTTATCTATATGGCTTTATTTCGTGTTTTATGCTGGGCACTAATTTTTTTGCTACGATTCCGATTCCCGCCTGGTTCCTCATTGGTTACGATAAATAGAATTACATATAGAGTTTGAGAAAAATAATAATTATTTGTATGATTCATTCAGTTGGTGGGTTGAAAAGTTGTATACAGGTGGATACTCTTTATTAACCGAGAGAGCGATCATTGCGCAAATATCAGACCAGTGTCTTGACAGTTATTTTAATTTTAATTATGATATGGCTGAGAGCTTCGATCAAAATCGACATTTGTTCATTTGAAATGTGTTGAATATGTCGCGACGTACAGATGCAGTCTGTTTTATGGGAGAGGGCTTAACATAGTAAATACGGGATCTCTAAGAGAAAAACTTAGACGAGGTTCTAATACTACATTTCTTAAAATTCTGTTTTCTCAGTAGCACATATAGAGACATGCGCTGATGTCAACTTGGTTTAAGGAATATTTCGTAAACCTGCATTAACAATTGTAACGTTCCCCGTCTACCGTAACTTAAAAATGTATCGTTCGTTCTGCATTTTGATTAATCGGAAGCAACAAGGTCGACTTCCGTTTTAGACTCAGAATTTTTTAGCGTGACGAAACGTGTTCAACCATATAGCTGCATGTTTAGTTGTTTTAATAATTATTAAGACGGTTTAAAACAACACCTGTGTCGCTCTTTATTAATGGTTTGAAAAGTGCTTATTCTTGAATCTTGTCACTTATTTCTTTTGTCAAGTTAATTATTCAGATCTGACTGACTATAATAAGGAGGGTGAGTGAATTGAATGAAACATATTAATTACTTGCATGTTCGGCAGGATCACAAATAGATTTATTTACAATAGAAAGATGTTTCGGTTTTTTCAGCGACCTTCATCAGTTTGAATGTTAAACGAATTGGGAAACCATAAAAAATAAGGGTGCATGGATAATAAGTCGATTTTTCGAGAATTACCGTTTTACGGTGCCAATATTAATGAATTTCATACATATAAATCTAATTACTCTCGACTAGATCTCCAGAAACGTTCATTTTCTCGATTTGGTGCCGTAATTTGGAATAGTATCACTCCATGCCTGCGGGCAACACGCAAACAGATATTTAAGTCCAAAATACATCAAGCGCTCAAAACAATTCTCGAAACTGAGAATGACTTTGTTGATGTGTCCATGATAGTAGAGAGATTGCCAAATGTAACTCAGTTAATTTAAAATATTTTTTTATTGGCCTAACAAATAATAGTTTCTTAAACTGTTGTAGCAAGCATACGGCGGGCGATAAAGGCATCTTCACTGAAGTAATATATTATAAAGTTTTGTGTTGGTGGGGATGTTTTTGTCGCTTAGCTTTTTCTAACACAATAGTTCTGAGGTAGATTTATTTATATATGTTAATATATCGCTGCATAACTCTGACCAATTCTTTCTTTTTTAATGTTTGGACAATTTCAATTTCAATTACTTTCAGATATCTGAGCTCATTACCCGCCACGATTAGCTTAGCTATCAGCGGGTAACGACAATTGTAAATATATTTAAATTTACAAATCATTAAAACTTTACTTTTACTTTTACTTTAATTAATTACTCGGGCTACCGCAGGTAGACGAGTCTAGGTTTCGGATTCTAGGTCAGCAGTACTTCAACGCGTTTGGTTGGTTAGTTGCTATGCTTGCATTGTGGACGAGATAGTTTGGTTGGCAAATGCTTTTTGATTGAAGTTATGTTGAGATTTGAACTATATTGCATTAAGCACTCAATGTGCCAATCAAAACACTAGAGAATATACGAATTTTTGCGTGTGCTTACAGTACAAAAAGGAAGCACATCAAGAGATCGAGAGAAAGGTGGATAACTTCGAGTGTTGTTGGGTCGTCAAGATTCGTGACAACATTGCTTACGAAATATCGTTGTAAAATAATTTTTCTCTCTGTGTTGTCCTCTGTGAAAGGTGATTCTATGAATATCACATCGGACACCAATAAATTTCTGAAAACGTGCTTCATAAATAACGCTGAATATGACACGGTTGTTGCTTTTCCATCGAAAACATATTATATCAGCTTCGTTATATGCAGTCTGATCAATGGCATTCTGATGTTTTCGACAATCTTCCTCAATGGGATAACAGTCCTCGCTTATTGGAGATCCACTCAACTAAGAAAGAAGACGTCATATTTTCCTATCATGCTGTTATCGTTGGTTGACTTTGGAGTTGGGATTCTTTCTAATTCATCGTTTGAAATGTTTCTAGTCGGCGTTATATTTGGCTATCCAAACTGTTTCTTTAAGATTCTGTTTACAATTTTGCTAAATTTCTTATCTGGTATGTCTTTTTGTACATTGGTTATTTTGAATTTTGAACGGTATTTAGCTATCATTTACCCATTTTTTCATCGAGCTAAAGTAACCATATCTAGACTCCTATTTTCTGCTGTCATTCTTTGGTTTGTTCTGGTGATAGCGATTATCAGTCGATTTATTGATGAGATTGTTGGATTGATAATACAAAGTTTTCTAATTTCTCTTTTCGTTGTAATTTTGATGTTTATTAATACTAAAATATTTCTCACTGGTCGACGAAGAGCTCCCAACCTCAGTTCAGGAAACGGACGCACGACTCAGAAAAGATACTTGTCTACGATGAAAATGGCAAAATCATGCGTGATTGTAGTTGGTTGCACACTCTTATGTTTTTTACCCATATGTGTCGCCTCTCCTATAAAGACAGAATCCTTCGACGTTTTGGTGATGCAGTTATGGAGTTTTGTCGCACTTTTGTTGTCTTCCACTCTGAATTCTGTGGTATTTTTTTGGAGAAACCCGATCTTGAGAAATGAGGCCAAAAAGATTTTACGTCAAACTTTTCTAAAGCGTTAATGATAACATGAAACAATTGTACTTCCATAACGTCAGTAAAATTGCTTATAATTTTACTTCAGATTCTATAGTTTTTTTCAGACGTTTACTGTCTTGCGCGACTGAACTTTAGCTGAAACGTCTATAATAAATCATAAAATAAATTTATTGAACATGCCTGAGTTTGAATTTTAATTAATTAATGAAGAAAGCAAGTCAAAATCTATTGTAATAAGTTAATTATTATATTTAGTTAAAAAACGTTTCCCGAATTGACTTCTAGTTTAAATTGTATTTACATGGTTATAGTTATATAGTATTACAGAGTTTGGAACGCTGTCAATATTCTATTTCTTAATTAAATAAATAAATAATGCAGATCCGTTCTATTATATACAAGTATGCATATTAGTTTAATACATAACGTTTCTCTATTTGGCAAGAATAACAATGTTATCAGGTCTATGGTCCATTTCTGGCGTTGCATATTTCCCCATAAAACAATTAACATTACATTTTTCCTAAAATATAGAGAATATTAAAAAGTTTCTTGGTTTTAAATTTTAGACTTTTTTCTGTGAAGGTAGGCTATAAGTGTTTATGTTTGTGCTAAAATTAATCGCATTTGACTGATATATTATTTTAATTATTTGCATGTTTAACAGGAGAGTGATGACACTGATTAAAATTTATTTACAATAAAGGGATGCTTTGGTCTTTTCAGCGACTTTGATCAGTTTGAATGTTGTACGAGTTTGTCGAGCGTAAAAAATAAAGTGGATAATTAATTAAATATAACAATAATTAAAAGAAAGGATTACCAATTTTAAAAAAGCCTTTAGTTTCTGTTAAGACCCCGTAGTTCAATGTGTTTGTTAGTAGAGAACTATGAGAGACTGGAACGTGTTTGTTAACTTCTGTCTGCAGTCTATTGTACTCATATATACGAGTATGCATATTGAGTTACATAATGTTTCTATAGTTTGCAAAAATAACAACCATGTCTATGATCTATATTTATGGCGTGGCATTTTTTCCCCCAAAAAATTTTAACATTACCTTTTTAACAAAAAATTTAATTATATTAATTATATTATAATTATATTTTTAACTATGTAGGTTTTTTATTTGTTTTTTTATTCTTTTTTGGATACTGCTACGTTCTCTGTTTCGGCAGTATATCTAACCTTAATATGTTTTGATTATTGTATAAAGAGTTGGATAACATTTCTATATTTGGCAAAAATGACAATCGTGTCTATGATCCATTCCTATATAACTGTATATGATGTGGCTGGGAGATTGGACGATCACATGCAACGAACCACGATTTATTTTATTATTTGTCAAGTGTTGAATAGCATAAATGTGCGTGGATTGAATGCTATCTTTCTGTAGCATTATGTATAGAGTCCTTTTAATAAATGCTTTGAATCCTGAATGCAAATTAGTTGGGGTTTTTTAATTTTTCGGATAATTTTAACTCCGCAGCAGACTCATCGCGACAGCTACTTGTTAAAATACACAGAACATTTAAGATGATATGACCAATTCCTTTTTTCCATAGATCAATTAAACGTGAACATCTGCAACTGCTATGGATTTATAATAAACATTTCTGGCGTGGCAATTTTTTTTTTAAAGAAAGAAATAATTCACACACATTTTTCTTTTAAAATATAGAGAATAAGAGAAAAACTTTCGTGTTTCTATTATACTACAAGCTTTGATGTTGGTGCTAATATTATTCAGATCTAACTGACTATAATTAATAAGGAGTGTGAGTGAATTGAGTGAAACATTTTAATAACTTGCAATGTTCGACAGGATCACATATAGATTTATTTACAATAGAAAGATGTTTCGATTTTTTCAGCGACCTTCATCAGTTTGAATGTTAAACGAATTGGGAACCATAAAAAATAAGGTGGATATAATTAATTATACATTAAAAATAATAAAAAGAAAGGATAATCAATTAAAAGTTGTTAAAGTTTCTATAAAGACCAGGGAATTCAATGTGTTTGTTATTATAGCGAAATAAGAAAGAGACCGAAACGTGTTTTTGTTGTTAATTTTTGTTGGATTGATAATACAAAGTTTTGGAATTTCTCTTTACGTTGTAATTTTGATGTTTATTAATACTAAAATATTTCTCACTGGTCGACGAACAGCTCCCAACCTCAATTCAGGAAGCGGACGCACGACTCAGAAAAGATTCTTGTCTACGATGAAAATGGCAAAATCATGCGGGATTGTAGTTGCTTGCACACTCTTATGCTTTTTACCCGTATGTGTAACCGCTCCTATAAAGACAGAATCCTTCGCCGTTTTGGTGGTGCAGTTATGGAGTCTTGTCGAAGTTTTATTGTCTTCCACTCTGAATTCTGTGGTATTTTTTTGGAGAAACCCGATCTTGAGAAATGAGACCAAAAATATTTTACGTCAAACTTTTCTAAAGCCTTGATGGTGACATGAAACAATTTTACTTCCATAACGTTAAAATTGCTATAGTTTTACTTCTGGTTTTATAGTCTTTTTCAGACGTTTACTGTCTTGCACGACTGAAATTTAGCTGAAGCGTCTATAATAAATCGTATAACAAATTTAATTAATGAAGAAAGCAAGTCAAAATCTATTGTAATAAGTTAGTTGTTATAGTTAAAAAACGTTTCCCGAATTGACTTCCAGTTTAAATTGTATTTACATGGTTATAGTTTATAGTAAATATTATAGAGTTTGGAACGCTGTCGATATTCTATTTCTTAATGAAATAAATAACGCAGATCCGTTCTATTATTATATACGAGTATGTATATTAAATTACATAACGTTTCTATATTTGGCAAAAATAACAATGTTATCATGTCTGAGGTCCATTTCTGGCGTTGTATATTTCCCCATAAAAAATTAACATTACATTTTACCTAAAATATGGAAATAATAAAAACTTTCGTGGTTTTAAATTTTAGACTTTTTTTCTGCGAAGGTAGGCTATGAGTGTTTATCGGTTGGTGCTAAAATTAATCACATTTGACTGATTATCATAAGGGGGGCATTCTTTATTAATTAAGTGAAACATATATTATTTTAATTACTATAACAATAATTAAAAGAAAGGATTACCAATTTTTAAAAAGCCTTTAATTTCTGTTAAGACCCCGTAGTTCAATGCGTTTGTTAGTAGAGAACTATGAGAGACTGGAACGTGTTTGTTAACTTCTGTCTGCAATCTATTGTATTCATATATGAGTATGCATATTGAGTTACCTAATGTTTCTATAGTTGGCAAAAATAACAACCATGTCTATGATCTATAATTATGGCGTGGCATTTTTTTCCCAAAAAAATTTAACATTACTTTTTCCTTTAAAATATAGAAAATTATAAGAACTTGATTGAAAAATGCTGTACGAGTTCGTCAAGCATAAAAAATAAGGTGGGTAGGTAATTTTATATAAGAATGTTAAAAGAACGGATAAGCAATTAAAAGTTCTTAAAGTTTCTGTAAAGAATGGGGAATTCAATGTGTTTATTAGTAGAGAGCTAAGAGAGACTGAAACGTGTTTTTATAGGGGGGGGGGGGGGGGCAGGCTCTCATATAGTATTAATCTCTGTCTGCAATCTGAGTTTTAGTGCCTTATATCGTTGATCGTTGACATCTATAAGCGTGTACACCGTCTATCAAAACATATGTTAAATTTAAATGTTTCCCCTGGATACGTTTGTACTAATAAGTCATTTTTACATAAATGGGCGCGCGCTTATAGCCAATCACGTCTTGCCGAACGATCCGGCATGCCGGCGGTAGAATGTCATGGGATTAACATTGTAATTTTGTGGTCGTCATGCCTGCGAAAATTGAGTCACGCTCAACGTCGCTGGCTTGCCGGCGGTAGGAGTCGATTGTTTTTCTTAATGAAATGTATAATGCAATGCGTCAGAGTTTATACGAGTATGCCTATATAGAGTTAATCGTAGCAAAAAAAAATTAATGCCCAGCATAAAACACGAAATGAAGCTATAGATAAGAATAATATTTATTAACAAAAGGAACTAATGTTTGTTAATAAGTATTATTCTTATCTATGGCTTTATTTCGTGCTTTATGCTTGGCACTATTTTTTTTGCTACGATTCCGATTCCCGCCTGGTTCCTCATTGGTTACGATATATAGAATTACATATAGAGTTTGAGAAAAATAATAATTATTTGTATGATTCATTCAGTTGGTGGGTTGAAAAGTTGTATACAGGTGGATACTCTTTATTAACCGAGAGAGCGATCATTGCGCAAATATCAGACCAGTGTCTTGACAGTTATTTTAATTTTAATTATGATATGGCTGAGAGCTTCGATCAAAATCGACATTTGTTCATTTGAAATGTGTTGAATATGTCGCGACGTACAGATGCAGTCTGTTTTATGGGGGGAAGGGCTTAACATAGTAAATACGGGATCTCTAAGAGAAAAACTTAGACGACGTTCTTAATACTACATTTGTTAAAATTCTGTTTTTTCAGTAGCACATATAGAGACGTGCGCTGATGTCAACTTGGTTTAAGGAATATTTCGTAAACCTGCAATAACAATTGTAATGTTCCCCATCTACCGTAACTTAAAAATTTATCGTTCGTTCTGCATTTTGATTAATCGGAGGCAACAAGGTCGACTTCCGTTTTAGACTCAGAATTTTTTAGCGTGACGAAACGTGTTCAACCATATAGCTGCATGTTTAGTTGTTTTAATAATTATTAAGACGGTTTAAAACAACACCTGTGTCGCTCTTTATTAATGGTTTGAAAAGTGCTTATTCTTGAATCTTGTCACTTATTTCTTTTGTCAAGTTAATTATTCAGATCTGACTGACTATAATAAGGAGGGTGAGTGAATTGAATGAAACATTTTAATTACTTGCATGTTCGGCAGGATCACAAATAGATTTATTTACAATAGAAAGATGTTTCGGTTTTTTTAGCGACCTTCATCAGTTTGAATATATGTTAAACGAATTGGGAAACCATAAAAAATAAGGGTGCATGGATAATAAGTCGATTAATAAGGTGATTTTTCGAGAATTACCGTTTTACGGTGCCAATATTAATGAATTTCATACATATAAATCTAATTACTCTTGACTAGAACTCCAGAAACGTTCATTTTCTCGATTTGGCGCCGAAATTTGGAATAGTATCACTCCATGCCTGCGGGCAACACGCAAACAGATATTTAAGTCCAAAATACATCAAGCGCTCAAAACAATTCTCGAAACTGAGAATGACTTTGTTGATGTGTCCATGATAGTAGATAGATTGCCAAATGTAACTAAGTTAATTTAAAATATTTTTTTATTGGCCTAACAAATAATAGTTTCTTAAACTGTTGTAGCAAGCATACGGCGGGCGATAAAGGCATCTTCACTGAAGTAATATATTATAAAGTTTTGTGTTGTTGGGGATGTTTTTGTCGCTTAGCTTTTTCTAACACAATATTTCTGAGGTAGATTTATTTATATATGTTAATATATCGCTGCATAACTCTGACCAATTCTTTCTTTTTTAATGTTTGGACAATTTCAATTTCAATTACTTTCAGATATCTGAGCTCATTACCCGCCACGATTAGCTTAGCTATCAGCGGGTAACGACAATTGTAAATATATTTAAATTTACAAATCATTAAAACTTTACTTTTACTTTTACTTTTACTTTAATTAATTACTCGGGCTACCGCAGGTAGACGAGTCTAGGTTTCGGATACTTGGTCAGCAGTACATCAACGCGTTTGGTTGCTTAGTTGCTATGCTTGCATTGTGGACGAGATAGTTTGGTTGGCAAATGCTTTTTGATTGAAGTTATGTTGACATTTGAACTATATTGCATTAAGCACTCAATGTGCCAATCAAAACACTAGAGAATATACGAATTTTTGCGTGTGCTTACAGTACAAAAAGGAAGCACATCAAGAGATCGAGAGAAAGGTGGATAACTTCGAGTGTTGTTGGGTCGTCAAGATTCGTGACAACATTGCTTACGAAATATCGTTGTAAAATAATTTTTCTCTCTGTGTTGTCCTCTGTGAAAGGTGATTCTATGAATATCACATCGGACACCAATAAATTTCTGAAAACGTGCTTCATAAATAACGCTGAATATGACACGGTTGTTGCTTTTCCATCGAAAACATATTATATCAGCTTCGTTATATGCAGTTTGATCAATGGCATTCTGATGTTTTCGACAATCTTCCTCAATGGGATAACAGTCCTCGCTTATTGGAGATCCACTCAACTAAGAAAGAAGACGTCATATTTTCCTATCATGCTGTTATCGTTGGTTGACTTTGGAGTTGGAATTCTTTCTAATTCATCGTTTGAAATCTTTCTACTCGGCGTTATTTTTGGCTATCCAAACTGTTTCTTGGACATTCTGTTTACAATTTTGCTAAATTTCTTATCTGGTATGTCTTTTTGTACATTGGTTATTCTGAATTTTGAACGATATTTAGCCATCGTTTACCCAATTTTTCATCGAACTAAAGTAACCAAATCTAGACTCCTATTTTCTGCTGTCATTCTTTGGTTTGTTCTGGTGATTATAATTGTCAGTCGATTTTTTGATGAGATTGTTGGATTGATCATACAAAGTTTTCTAATTTCTCTTTTCGTTGTAATTTTGATGTTTGTTAATACTAAAATATTCCTCACTGGTCGACGAACAGCTCCCAACCTCAATTCAGGAAACGGACGCACGATTCAGAAAAGATTCTTATCTACGATGAAAATGGCAAAATCATGCGGGATTGCAGTTGCTTTGACACTCTTATGTTTTTTACCCATATGTGTAACCGCTCCTATAAAGAGAGAATCCTTCGCCGTTTTGGTGGTGCAGTTATGGAGTGTTGTCGCACTTTTATTGTCTTCCACTCTGAATTCTGTGGTATTTTTTTGGAAAAACCCGATCTTGAGAAATGAGGCTAAAAAGATTTTACGTCAAACTTTTCTAAAGCCTTAATGATGACATGAAACAATTTTACTTCCGTAACGTTAAAATTGGTATAATTTTACTTCTGATTCAAGACGTTTTACTGTCTTGCGCGACTGAACTTTAGCTGAAACGTCTATATAATAAATTTATTGAACATGCCTGAATTGTTTGAATATTAATTAATGAAGAAAGCAGGTCAAAATCTATTGTAGTAATTTAATTATTATATATAGTTAAAAAACGTTTACCGAATTGACTTGCAGTTTAAATTGTATTTACATGGTTAGTTATATAGTATTACAGAGTTTGGAAGATTAATGAAATAAATAATGCAGACCCGTTCTATTATTATATACGAGTATGCATATTAAATTACATAACATTTCTATATTTGGCAAAAATAACAATGTTATTATGTCTGAAGTCGATTTCTGGCGTTGCATATTTCCCCATAAAAATTAACATTACATTTTACCTAAAATATGGAAATAATAAAAACTTTCGTGGTTTTAAATTTTAGACTTTTTTCTGTGAAGGTAAGCTATGAGTGTTTATCGGTTGGTGCTAAAATTAATCACATTTGAATGATTATCATAAGGAGGACATTATTTATTAATTAAGTGAAACGTATTATTTTAATAACAGGAGGTTGCATGCATGATGACACTGGTTTAAATTTATTTACAATAAAGGGACGCTTTGGTCTTTTCAGCGACTTTGATCAGTTTGAATGTTGTACGAGTTTGTCGAGCATAAAAAATAAAGTGGGTAATTAAATAAATATAACAATAATTAAAAGAAAGGATTACCAATTTTAAAAAAGCCTTTAGTTTCTGTTAAAACCCCGTAGTTCAATGCGTTTGTTAGTAGAGAACTATGAGAGACTGGAACGTGTTTGTTAACTTCTGTCTGCAATCTATTGTATTCATATATACGAGTATGTATATTGAGTTACCTAATGTTTCTATAGTTGGCAAAAATAACAACCATGTCTATGATGTATATTTATGGCGTGGCATTTTTTCCCCCAAAGAATTTAACATTACTTTTTCCTTTAAAATATAGAAAATTATAAGAACTTGATTGAAAAATGCTGTACGAGTTCGTCAAGTATAACAAAATAAGGTGGGTAGGTAATTTTATATAAGAATATTAAAAGAACGGATAAGCAATTAAAAGTTCTTAAAGTTTCTGTAAAGACTTGGCAATTCAATGTGTGTATTAGTAGAGATCTAAGAGAGACTGAAACGTGTTTTTATAGGGGGGGCGGGCTCTCATATAGTGTTAATCTCTGTCTGCAATCTGAGTTTTAGTGCCTTATATGGTAAAGGAGGTAAACTCGGCAGCCCACGAGAGCAGCTGAACAAAGCATTTGCCGAGCAGCACACCTGCCAAAATCAAATGAAAAATACGTTTATCGATTTATACAAACATAAAGGAAACCTCCCACAGTACATTGTTTACTCACTTTAACTTTTTCCATGTTTTGAAGTCCTTTAAATCGTTGATCGTTGACATCTATAAGCGTGTACACCGTCTATCAAAACATATGTTAAATTTAAATGTTTACCTTGGATACGTTTGTACTAATAAGTCATTTTTACATAAATGCGCGCGCCCTTATAGCCAATCAGGTCTTGCCGAACGATCCGGCATGCCGGCGGAAGAATGTCATGGGATTAACATTGTAATTTTGTTGTCGTCATGCCTGCGAAAATTGAGTCGCTGGCATGCCGGCGGTAGGAGTCGATTGTTTTTCTTAATGAAATATATAATGCAATGCGTCAGAGTTTATACGAGTATGCCTATATAGAGTTAATCGTAGCAAAAAAAATTAATACCCAGCATAAAACACGAAATGAAGCTATAGATAAGAATAATGTTTATTAACAAAAGGAACTAACGTTTGTTAAGTAATATATACAACACGGCCGCGAATGTTGTATATTACTTAAGATACGAATGCATCTAAAGAACCATATTTACCAACTATTTTAGCGATATACTCTATTTTAGCCGAGAAAATCGAAGCTAAAGTTTATGTAAATCAGGACGATGCTGTATCCGATTTACAACCTCTGCTACGGTATTGATTTCGTTTGTGTTTTCTTCATGAATTATTAATGAGTATTTTAATAAGTATTATTCTTATCTATGGCTTTATTTCGTGTTTTATGCTGGGCACTAATTTTTTTGGTAGGATTCCGATTCCCGCCTGGTTCCTCATTGGTTACGATATATAGAATTACATATAGAGTTTGAGAAAAATAATAATTATTTGTATGATTCTTCAGTTGGTGGGTTGCAAAGTTGTATACAGGTGGATACTCTTTATTAACCGAGAGAGCGATCATTGCGCGAATATCAGACCAGTGTCTTGACAGTTATTTTAATTTTAATAATGATATGACTGAGAGCTTCGATCAAAATCGACATTTGTTCATTTCTTTTGAAATGTGTTGAATATGTCGTGACGCACAGACGCAGTCTGTTTTATGGGGGGAAGGGCTTAACTCTTTCCTGTCCGAATTGGTATTTAGTATTTTATTCTGGCTAACGCCAGACGATTTTATTTATCTCTGTGGAAGCCCTCGGACAGGAATGAGTTAACCTAGTAAATACGGGATCTTTAAGAGAAAAACTTGGACGAGGTTCTATATGACTATATACTGCATTTCTTCTTAAAATTCTGTTTTCTCAGTAGCACATTTAGCGACGTGCGCAGATGTAAACTTGGTTTAAGGAATATTTCGTAAACCTGCATTAACAATTGTAATGTTCCCCGTCTACTTAACTTTAAAATTAACGTTCGTTCTGCATTTTGATTAATCGGACTTCCGTTTTGGACTTAGAATTTTTTAGCGTGACGAAACGTGTTCAACTATATAGCTGCATGTTAGTTGTTTTAATAATTATTAAGACAGTTTAAAACAACACCTTTGTCGCTCTTTATTAATGGTTTGAAAGTGCTTATTCTTATGATGTGACTTGCAATTTTTGGGAATTCATCGTTTGAAATATTTCTGGTCAGCGTCATGTTGGGTTATGAAAACTGTTCATTCATTCTGTACGTACCATTGACTGACAAATTTGTTATCTGGCATGTATTTATACGTTATGTGTTCTGAATGTTGAACGATATTTAGCCATCGTTCATACCTAATTTTTCGTCGAACTAAAGTAACTAAATCTGGACCCCTATTTTCTACTGTCATTCTTTGGTTTGTTCTGGCGATTGTGATTATCAGTGGATTTGTTGATGCGATTGTTGGATTGATAATACGCAGTTGTTTGATATGTCTTTACGTTGTAATTTTGTTGTTTGTTAATACTAAAATATTTCTCACTGGTCGAGGAACAGCTCCCAACCTTAGGGAGCGGTCGCACAATTCAGAAAAAATGCGGGATTGCAGTTGGTTGCGCATGCACTCTCGTTCGGTTTTATAAAGACAAAACCTTCCGACGTTATGGTAATGGATTCTCGCAGTTTATTGTCTTCTACTCTAAATTCTGTGGTATTTTTTTGGAGAAACCCGATCTTGAGAAATGAGGCGATAAAGATTTTACGTGGCAAACCTTTCTGAAACTTTGATGGTGACATGAAACAATTCTACTTGTCTTCTATAACGTTAAAATTCTTATAGTTTTACTTCTTATTGTCTATAGTTTTTTTCCAGACGTTGTCTTGCACTGGACTTTAGCCGAAACATTTATAATCAATATATTTTTATGAATTCATTGAACATGCCTGCACTGTTTGAATTTTATTGAAGAAAGCTGAGTTATAATCTAATGTTAGAAGTTAATTATTTCAGTTAAAAAATGTTAACCGAATAGACCGATTACAATACTCCCTAGAAGCGAGGCTTTTCGCTGGTTACCGTTGCTAGGGCCCGATGCACGTTACTTTTTTGGCCGTTGTTATAATACAACAATAATAACGGTCAATAAACTAACGTGTATCGGGCCCTAGAAACGGTAACCTGCACCGAAAAACCTCGCTTCCAGGGAGTTTTGCGATCTATTGACTTCCAGTTTAAAATTGTATATATCGGTAGTTAAACAGAGTTTGGAACGCCATTAATTTTTATCTTAATGAAATAAATAATGCAGATTTGTCGTGGTGTATATACGAGAGAGAGAGAGAGAGAGACTTTTTTTGTGAAGGAGAGCTTATACTACAAGTTTTGATGATGTTGGTGCTATTATTATTATTCAGATCTGACTGACTATAATAAGGAGGGTGAGTGAAACATTTGAATTACTTGCAATGTTCGGCAGGATCACAAATAGATTTATTTACAACAGAAAGATGTTTCGTTTTTTTCAGCGACCTTCACCAGTAGTAATACCCCCCCCCCCCGCATCTGGCCGATTCATAATTAATTAGGTAAATTGAATTTTTAATGAGCTCTGTCAATATCCTCCTCAGGCTCCCTTGAGACCTCCTAACCCTAACTTCCCCCCCTAAACCCTTAGCTGTTACTTGCTACGCTTTCTGTTACTAAGTGTGATATATTTGCATATTCATCCTCAGTGCACGTGCAGGAGACAAAAGAGAAACTCATTAGGGGTCATTAAGAGGATTAAGCGCTTAGGCTAGTCTGGGCGAGAAGGTCATTAGCAGTGTTACCATAGCGAAAACGCGTCGCGGCCTTCATTCGAACTCTGTTCTCGTACGAGTATCATCGAAAGTTTTTGGCGTTGTTTGGAAAGTTTTATTGGATTTATTCTCTTATTTTGGCTGTGATCAAGATGTCTCAAACGGTAAGTTGGTCTTTTGAGCATTTATGAAACGTTTGTTCGTTGAATAAAATTTTGCTGTATATACTTATGAATTTCGCCTTCGTGTTCTAGATTGATATGATTGATATGATCAAGGCTTGCGAGAGTGAGAGCGCTCTAGAGTTTCTCGGAGAGTCGTTTGTTCTTACGGAAGAGCAGAAACGGGCTGTTTTGCGGCAAAAGGTCATCTTCTGGACCAACGCCATGGCTGAGGATATTCAAAGAGATATCGAAACGCTAGCTGACGTAGTTCCTAACCTAATGACTAATTGGACCGACGAAGAACGGCGCCAATTCAGCGAAGATTGGAACGATGATTTCTTGGTTCCTGACGACGACACCGAACAACCTGAGATCCCTGAACCGATCGAAAGCCAAGTTGGTGAAGGCAGCAAGCGAAAGCGTGTCGACGACACCGAGTCTACTGCTAAGCGTCTAAAACCTGAGGATTACTTCACGATCAAGTCGATCAAGCAAGTCAACGTCAGGAAGTTCCGCACCACAGGTACCGACTATTCTGTTCAGTTTAACGATTTGAATATACATGGGGTTTCGAATGTTGTGTCAGTTTTAAACCGTGCTTTTAAGCATCTGTTTGACCGTTTAACTGTTGATATGTCCCCTCACGATCAAGTCCGCCTCATCCTTAACTCCCACCAGTTAGACCGTCCCATTTCCCTGCCTTTCCTTCAACGAGACCGCTTAACTCCCGAACGATTCTTGGCCGCAGTCGAACGTGTCGTGCAGTCCAACACTCAGTTTACGTTGGACGAATCTGTGAACGTCAACGTGGTCCACGTCGAAATGCCTCAAGGTGGTGCAGGAAAACGGCGAAATGTAGTGAATCTTCAGAGCTACCTCAACAAAAAGCAGTGTTTCATTCAAATTAGAAACAAAGACGAACTTTGTTGTGCCCGGGCGATCGTGGTTGGCAAGGCAAAGCTGGATAAACACGAAAAGTATAACACCATTCGCGACCCAATTAGTCAACTTCAACGTCGTTTAGCCCGCGAACTCCACGAGACTGCTGATGTCCCCCTTGGTCCCTGCGGTATACCTGAGATCAAGAAGTTCCAGGCTGTCCTCCCTGGTTACCAGTTAAACGTCGTATCTAAGGAACACTTGAACGCTCTTATTTATTCCGGTCCCGAAGCTGACAAACACCTGTATCTCTACCACCATGACAACCACTACGACGTGATTACCAGTATGCCTGCCTTCCTCGCTCGAAAGCAATACTGTCACACATGTAAAAAAGGTTTTGACAAGATTACAGACCATCCTTGTGGCGACCTCTGCAAATTGTGCAACACCCAGAACTGCCCTCTTGTCGCGTGGAGATATTGCCAGGATTGCAATCGTTTCTTTAAGGGCGACGAATGCTTCGCCCGCCATAAAGACGCGACAGGTCCGAAGAAAGCCCTCTGTTCTTCGCTCACCCAGTGCCAGAAGTGTCAACGCGTGGTGACCCGAGTCAGCCTTAACGATCATCACTGTGGCCTAGTGCGCTGTACGGTATGTTCCAAGTACGTTAAACCCGAAAACCATAAATGTTACATACAACCAGTTCGCCAAAAGAAACAGCGACAAGCCAACGAAAGCACCAGTAACGAGTTCCTAGACGATGATGTTACGGTGGACAACGATGTCGACGACAGCGTCGAACGAGAGCAGAATTTTATGTTTTTTTACTTTGAGTGTACACAGGATAACGGCCAACATGTACCAAATCTCTGCGTGGTTCAAAACGAAAGCGGCGATGAGATGGTATTTTCAGGGCCCAATACCAAGGACGAGTTCTGCGAGTGGCTCTTCCAGATCGAGAACGCCAATACGACTTTCATCGCCCATAACTTCCAGGCTTATGATGGTTACTTCATTCTCCAGTACCTCTACAAGAACGGTATAACTCCCGAGGTGATCACCCGAGGTGCAAAGATCCTTTCTCTCTTCGTGCTAGAGATGAAGATTAAGTTCATCGACTCCTTGTGTTTCATCCCTATGCGTCTTGCTGATTTCCCCAAAACGTTTGGTCTCACCGAGCTACAGAGCTATGTTGGGCCACTTCCAGATGCTAAGTTATATGATCCGGATGGGATGAGCCACGGTGATCGCGAGAAATTTTATGCCTGGTACAACGACCTTGCCAATTAAGATTATGTCTTCGACTTCCAAGCCGAAATCCTGCGTTACTGTCAGTCAGATGTTGACATTTTGCGCCGCTGTTGCCTTGAGTTCCGTGAACTGTTTTGTGAAGTAACCGATGTAGACCCCTTCGCCTCTTGCCTCACCATCGCTTCCGCGTGTAACCTTGTTTTCCGCAAGACGTTCCTGCTTCCTGCGTGAGAACTCCATCGCCGTCATCCCACCTCAAGGATACAGACCAGAGCATAAACAGTCCATCATTGCGCTCAAGATGTTGACCTGGATTATCCTTCGAGACGACATCGCTATTCGGCACGCCCGTAACCATGGAGAACAGCGTATCGGAAAGTATCTCGTCGACGGATACAACGCCGAAACGAACACCGTGTGGGAGATCCATGGTTGTCTGTGGCACGGCTGTGAACGGTGCTACGCCAGAGACACGGTGAATCCTGTCAATCAGCTAACGATGCACGACCTCCGACAACGAACCCTGGAGAAAACGCAGTTCTTAAAGGACAATGGGTACAGCGTCGTCGAAATATGGACCTGTGACATTGACCGACAACTCGAAACCGACCCTGACATGAAGACCTTCTTTGACCGTTTTAAAGTCTCTGAGCCTCTAGAACCACGAGAGGTTTCTTCGGCGGGAGGACAAATGCGACGCGTCTCTTTCATGAAGCCCAGGCCGACGAGAAAGTCCACTACGTGGATTTCTGCAGCTTGTACCCATGGTGCAATAAATACGGTGAATATCCGCTTGGTCACCCCGAAATCATCACAGAGAATTTTCAACCCCTCGACGAGTACTTTGGCATGGTCAAGTGTATTGTTCTTCCTCCTCGTGGCCTCTACCATGCTGTCCTCCCGTACCGCACCCAAGGTAAATTGATGTTTCCGTTGTGTCGTTGCTGTGCTGACAATCTCCAACAAGAACCCTGTGACCACCTCGACGTCGACAGAGCTCTACACGGTACCTGGGTCACTCTCGAGCTGCAGAAAGCGTTGGAGATGGCATATCAAATGCTAAAAATTGACGAAGTTTGGCATTTCCCCGAGCACACCGATGGTCTCTTCAGAGACTACGTGGACACCTTCCTTAAAATCAAACAAGAGGCCAGTGGTTTTCCGGCAGGTTGCAACACCGACGAGAAGAAGGCCCAATATATCGCTGATTACGCTGCCAGCGAAGGTATTCGGTTGGATCCGAATCGCATTAGCAAGAATCCTGGTCTGAGGGCGCTGGCCAAACTAATGTTGAATTCCTTTTGGGGTGAGTAAAATAAAATATATTGGATTAAATGTGAATGGAGAGGTGAGTGGAGGGCCGGGGGAGACGTAATGCAATTGTTTACACAGAGGCTAATGTTTTGCTTTTTGCTTTTTATATTATTATAGGTAAATTTGCACAGCGTCCCAACATGACCCAGGTGAAGCTGATCGCGGATCCGGCTGAGTACTTTCACTTGTTGTCGAGCGACAAAGTCAACGTTACCGATGCGAACTTCATTAACGATGAACTGATTGAGGTACACTACGAATTCACAGACGATTTCGTCATGACCAGCGAGAAGACCAACGTCGTCATTGCGGCGTTTACCACCGCTCATGCCCGCCTGAAGCTCTATGGTGTCCTCGAGCCACTCGACCGTCGCGTGCTGTACTTTGACACAGACTCAATCATCTACGTGTCCAAGGAAGGAGAATGGGAACCACCCACCGGTTCGTACTTGGGAGAACTGACCGATGAGTTAGACGGTAACCATATTGTAACCTTTGTGTCTGGTGCCCCTAAAAATTATAGTTATCAATTGAACACAGGTAAAACTGTGTGCAAAGTTAGGGGCATCACCTTAAATTTTAGGACCCAGCAAAAAAATAATCACAATGTTATGTGTGATATGGTGTACATGGGTGTTATTTGTGATGTAGTAGATCCGGTAAACGTAAATATACCATTTAAGATCGTGCGAGATAGAAAAGAAAAGAATGTGATAACTAGGCGCGAAACGAAAGATTATAGAATTGTATATAATAAGCGTGTAATTGTAAATAGTTTTGATACTCTACCATACGGATTTTAACTTTGTGTGTGCATGTAAATAATGTTAACTTTTGTGTGTGCTTGTAAATAGGAAAATTATATATTTTTATTAACACTATTCATTTGTCTCGTTATGGGGTGAGGGATAGGAGGGTTAGGCGGGGGATTAACAGGGACAAAAAGTGTCCCTAGAAAGACATTTTGTCATTGGGAGGATAAGAGGGGATAAGGCGAGGGATTAACAGGGACAAAAAGTGTCCCTACAGGGACTTTTTTAACTGGGGGATAGGAGGGGATAAGGCGAGGGATCGACAGGGACAAAAAGTGTCCCTAGAGGGACTTTTTTAACTGAAGGATAGGAGGGGATAAGGCGAGGGATCGACAGGGACAAAAAGTGTCCCTAGAGGGACTTTTTTAACTGAGGGATAGGAGGGGATAAGGCGAGTGATCGACAGGGACAAAAAGTGTCCCTAGCGGGACTTTTTTAACTGTGGGGGTAAGGCAAAGGAGTGACAGGGATAGAGATATTATTAAAAGTGATTGCAGTAATCAAAGGCAGTCAGTTGACGTCATGCCTCGAAAGCGTAACGACTGCCCCATCTGTGGCAAAAAGGGGTTACTTAAATTGTCAAACCATTTAGCTGTTATTCACCAACTCTCTTCTCAAGAAAGACAATCTTTTCTGATTCGAGCCAAAGTTTCCAAAGATTTAGACGCCCTTTTAACTCAGTTGCGTGAATTCATTCGGGTTAAATTGAAGTGTACCTGGTAAGCTGTATTCATTTACGTCATGTATTCCATACAATTAACACACCCGTTTGGGCTCTTGGTCTCTGGAGGTACTAAGACAGGCAAGACAACGTTTGTGAAACAGTTATTGGCTTATGCTAAGATCATGATCGACCCACCTCCGGAAAAAATCGTGTATTTTTATACAGAGTATCAAGATACGTTCGGCGAAATAGAAACCTTAATTCCAGGGATTCAGTTTGTCCAAGGTTTGCCCGAATCGATGTTGGATAACATTAACCCCCAAATAAGAAATTTGTTTATCATTGATGACATGATGGGAGAGAAAGATAGTATTATCGCGAAATTATTTACTAAGAAATCCCACCATGGGAATCTCAGTGTAATTTATATCGTGCAAAACTTATTTCATCAAAGCAAAGATCACCGTACCATTTCCCTCAACGATAGTTATCTCGTGTTAACCAAAAATGTTCGTGATGCGAGGCAAGTGACTCATCTGGCCAAACAGTTGTATCCTAGCAACACTAAATTTTTCCAGCAAGCCTATCAGATGGCGACTAAAGAGCCGTATTCCTACTTATTTGTCGATCTCACTCCGACATAGCCCGATGAAATCCGAGTAAGATCCGGGATCTTTCCGACGGACACCCACTACGTGTACCAGCCCAGAGTATAAAAAGGACTGTTCAAGGACAATACGATCATTTGACAATGTCTGCTTGTATAAGAAGGAACTGCGACGTTTTAAAAGTATTGGCAAAATGTAATCCTCAACTGCGAAACGCAATTATAAAAGCTGCCGACGACGATATATTAGAAGCCATTAGACAGTGTCTTCTGAACGTGTGGTGTGAAACAATTAAGATTACTCCAAAAACAGCAAGGAAACTAGCCCCTTATAACGATCATATGAAGTTTGTTGCTGATAAACGTAATCCAGTAACAAAAAGAAGGAAGGTTATTCTACAAGAAGGTGAAGGTTTTCTACCATTTCTCTTAGTTCCGGTACCTGAACAACTGGCAAGTTTTTTAACCAAGTAATGGAACACGTCAGGAGATTGGTGCTAGTTCCAGAACATATGACAGATCGAAAGAAACCCTTGGTCACTCCTTTAACAGCGCAGGTGAATGAACTAGATTCAGAAATGCAAAATCTTCTTAAACGTCAAGATATAACACAAGACGAGAAAGTGAAAATGTACGATCAGTCGCTGCAACGTTATCTGGGTTATTACGATAAAAGAATGAGTAGCCCAGTACGTGTAAGCGTCATACCGCCTACAACACCCATAGCTGACGAGGACAAACCTGAAGAATCAGTGAATACAGAAGAGACTGCTGAAACAGCACCCTCCGAGTTGCCTGGAGAGATAGAAACTGACATTTTAGAAAGTGTACCTGTAACAATGAAATCAAGAGCTCGACAGTTGGTTAAGAAACTTAAAGCAAATAAAGACCTCATTGGGTGGACTGACCAAGAACAGATGGTGCTTAAAGGACGACCTATTCCAGGTACAAATGTTATCGACTTGATCAACGATTCTCTACGCCAGGGAAAGAATTTCAACCCTGCTGGATGGCAGCTTTTCGCAAAAGCATTAGGAAACATGAATGTTCCCGAAGGCATTATCAGAAATGAAAATCGTTTAAGTATGGTACGAGAATATAAAACTAAAGATATTTGAGACAACACCCCTCTGACGTCACAGGTAGCCCCAGCAACATTGAAAAGAATAAAACAGAAACGAAGAGACAAAAACATTCCATATAAATGGGTAAAATAAATTTATTCCTTGTAAAGCTTTGATATTACAATAAAGAATTGTTTACAACATTATTTGTCTTGTATTTATATTACACACTATAATATTTATGCATAAAGTCACGAACTAACATGTCATTCCATTCTTTATTATCAGTAAACATGCCAACAATTGTTGACATGGGTATATTTCTACATCTATGTAAAGCATAAAATAAACAATATTGTCCGCACACGCGAGACCCTAATGACTGTAAAGTCTGTTCATTCCAAGTAAAAGTACTGCTATGATCTCGTAAAAACGTTTCAAAGGTTTTGCTATAAAAGCTCGGTCTTTGTCCGTACGAATCCATGAACTCCCCTTTTCCATCTGTGGTAAGATAAATTGCTACCCAATGCGTACCAGATCCATTACTAGTATCCACATTCAGAATAAAACCTCTAGGTCTTTTCGATATCTGACTTGGTAGACGATCCGATGGTAACACGTCTTTAAATACGGTCTTGGTAAATGGATCACCTTTCAGGACGTTCAGGATTTGTAGAGTGTTCATCTTAACTGCTAAAGTCGCATAGAACGTTGCGGTTGGCGTCAATTTCGATAAGACTTTGAAATTCTCCAAGCACCACGATATTTATAGCTGTTGTCAGAGCCGTTCCAAATTGACATTCTATCGATACGTTTCCATTTTTAATCGGTTGAATATGATCGCTCAGACACAGATCAGCTGTCAGATCAAACACGAATAGAGTGTACCCATTGGCATACTCGTCTCGTGTAATACCATTGCCATAATTTTGAAATAATTTGTTAGTACCAGCATACAAGGTTTGGAAAGCGGACACGTAGTTACTTCCTCTCGCAGCAGCAAATTTCAGTTGCAGGGGTTTTCCAGGCAAATGCTCCCCATTTACCATTAGACCAAGAGAAGTAATGTCGTAGTTTTTGAAATTGAAAGGATTTTTGGTATAGGTACCATTATAAGCATCTGCATCGACCATTCCAATGACCACTCGATCAGGTATATGGCCTTGAAATATATTTGGTTGATTGCCCGACATATTTCCTCTCGGTACAGAAACCACTTTACAACTGACACGATTGATCGGGTACTTGGCCGTGACACGTTGAAGGGCATGTGCCATCATAACGGTAGAAGAGACGTTGACACGTCGAACGCGAAATACACATTCTTCCAAAACCACTTTAAAGTCAGGATGATCTGCTGACGACACTAAGGAAAATGGGTTTCTCGAACGCACTAGCTTGAGCTTGATCGGTACAGCACCAAGAATATAACGGGCTTGTGCAAACAGATCGGAATGGATTCTGCCTTCCATAGCCACAGACGTACTTTGGCTTGCATGAACATACCGCAGTTTCAAACCCTTGTTTGCATCGGCATCTACTGCTACAGGGTTTACGACATCCATTCGACCAGCTTGATCTTTATAGAACAGCGCTGAGGTCAGATGAGATGATCTTGCGTCTTTGCTAAAGTTCAGTACGGTCTCCATATATGATCGGTAGGGATAAGCATTGCTCGACGGTGTGACAAGTTTGTTGTTCAGGTAAACTTCTACTTTAGAAAATAAAGCATGCATCCACAGGTTTACAGGTCCGACTTGAACATTTTCATCGAGATTAGTTCCATCATGGTTGGTTATTTTTGCTTTCACGTGTAGATAACTATTTGCTAAATCGGTATACACATCAGAATTTGCAGCACACAGAAACTCAATGGTGTCTGAAGCTCCAATACTCGATACTGGATCTATATCTTCCCAAAATCCTTTATTCATTTCTACTTGTGTAGCAGGCATTACAAATAAATCTAATTCTGATTTTCCACACCCACACGAATCTTTATGTAGGGCACTAAAAGCTTGACTCATGATTTATATTTTATAAACGGTCCGATCTTTGCTTCCGTAGGCTCAGATGTTTTCTTCTTAACAGTTTGCGAACGACTGGCGGTTTTACGTCTTGTATTGGCTTTTATAGGAGAATTCACTCGTTTGCGTTTACGACCGGCTCCTGATTGGTTCGTAACCTGAAGGACCCCTTTTTGAGCAAGATCTTTCACGGCTTCGGAACCCCGCCCTCTTATCGCTTGCTTTACATTCTTCCCTGCCAGAACATCTTGGCCAACGTCTTTTACAGCTTGCAGAGCTCTTCTTCCAATAGCTTGAGCTCCTCGTTTTACCAGAGGTATTGCAAAGCGTGCAATACTTTTAAAAAAACTTCCAATGCCGTAACCTTTCTGAACACGTGCACCTCTCATTTTTAAATGAAATACGAAGATCTTCGCTGTCTAAAGTGAAGTGTCACGATCGACTTCCCGAAGCCAAATGATACGTTTTCGTTTTTGTCGTCCTTTATATTCACTTCAATTGTTTCGAAGGACTTTACCTTGACAGGAATGTACTGTAGGTTACGGAGACTGACGTTCACGTTTTCTCCATAACTTCCTTGAGTATTGACAATTCTGAGTAGGGGCACTTTGACATCACCGACAAACTGCGCATCCACGATATCGGTGTACACATACATGGCTGAAAATCCACCGTTAACATCTGCTACGTAAGGACTTAGGGTTTTCTTTTTAATAAAGGTGTCTTGTTGAAACCCCAATGTTGTAGCAATGTCACCACTAAACCAAACGTTTGCCCCATTTTTTACATCGACGACGACTTTCCGTGTACTTCGATTATACGTAAAATTTATCTTGGCTCGTGCCTCTTTGTTCATGCTACGGTTTAAAGCCCCTACGAGATCAGCAATGGTGTTATAGTAACCATCTGGGATAAGAGCCGTATCGTCATATTTTGTTCCAGCGTTATAGAGAAACGTTTGTTGATTACCTTTTCGAATCGTGCTCCATGTATGGGGATAATATAACTCTGACAAGGCTACTTCCCAATCACCTGTCAGTTGTATAGTTTCAGCAAGTTTCACTTTAAAATTTGCTACAGTATTATCTGGAAAATATTCCATAGAGCTATTGCTTGGAAGCGTTAAATAAAACTGTGTTGCCATGTCGAAGAACAAAACACAAATGAACACAAATTGTAAGGTACACACATTTTTATTTCGTTATATCTTTTACATTTTCGGCTGGTACCCAAGAATTAAAATCTTCAGAATAGCCTAACCATTTTACAAGATATTCTTTACGTTTACCACGCATGCGTGATGTAATTACTCTTTCTATTTTATAAAAGTCACTATCTGTCTTTGTAACTCTTTGCAATTCCTGTTCGTATAATGTTCCTTGTAACTCTTCTCCGTGATAATCGGCAATCTTGTACACTGGCGGTCGTCTGGGTACTCGCTTCGTGATGGTGAACACCTCTTCGGTCCAGTTAGGTAAGTAACCTTTCTTGAATGTACGTCTTGCTTTGCTAATCCGAACTTGGTCATCAATGTTGAATTTATATTTGATGGGTTTGCTGGACCCATCACCATACAGTTTTTGCCACACAATACTTTCGTTTTCTCGATTGACATCAACTGGTCTCATTCCAATACTATGGTGTCTCGAATGGTTGTAGGAATATACTAATTTTGGTAGTACATCGGTATATTTCAACGTATTCTTTGCTGTAAAATATTTCCACATTTCCCCCTTTAACGTTCGGTTAAATCGTTCAACGATGGATGCCTTGGTATCGTTGTGTGTTGTAAAAAATCGAATATGTTTGTCCTTCAATAACTTTTGAAAGCGTTTGTTGGTAAATTCAGTTCCTTTATCGGTATGAAATGTTTCAGGCTTCCTTCCTTTCTTTAGTATCTTTGCAAAGGCTTTAACCAGACTCTCTGCAGTCTTTGTTTTTAATGGTTCCACCCACGCAAATTTGGACAGTACATCAATAACAGTTAAAACGTATTTATAGCCATTATTTGTTTTACTAAGCGAATCCATAATTACTAGATCAGCCTCCTCGTCCATCGCTCCAACATTAACACGATTTCGCTTAAAATTATGTCGTACGGGTTTATGCAAAGTATAGGTATCTTGTTGTCTAAGCCATGTTTTGATCTTGTTTCGGGATATCTGGAATTTACCGTCACTTTTTACGACACGGTATAAGGCATCTACGCCGCCAAAACTTGCCGGACTTTTTGGGTTGTAATACAGATCGTGAAGGTACTGTTCCGCCATCTAATTCGGATGCCTGTATCACAATTTTCCCGCCACAGCACGCTGATATACAGCGAATCTTTCGAAAAATATTACGAAGGGCTATTATGTACCAACCAGGTAATAATGGAGGGATCAATTTAACTATATGCTAGGACTGATTGATAAAGAGCAAAAGGAAATTATTATTTTAGGTGACTTTAATACAAATTTTCTTGATAAGAAAGCTTATAAGTTCTTTCACATTATGGCATCTAAATATCAACTAAAACAAGTAATTCAGTCTGTTACTCGACCTTCATCTACAACTGTGATTGACCTGATCTTTACATCAAGGGATGATTATGTTCTTAAATCAGGGGTTCTTCCCATTGGTTTAAGTGATCATTTACCGATTTGTATTACTAGAAAAGTTAATGCTCGAAATCTTGATAAACCTGATTGCCATCATACCATTAAATACCGTAGATCTAAGAATCTGGATATGTTGATGATCTTCTGGGTATTCCCCAGAATGTCTTTGAAATATTTGATAATCCTAACGATTTGTTAGAAATTTGGCATTCTCATTTCATTAAAGTTCTTAATGATCATGCTCCATTAGTAGAAAAGAGAGTTCGCTCCAACCGTTTACCCGGATGGTATAATTCTTCAATTCGTGAGGCGGGACAAAAAAGAGATAAAACTCTTAAATTATATCTTAAGACTAAAAATCCCAATCACTGGTATCAGTATAAAAGTTGGAGAAACAAATAAGTCCACATTATTAATAAGTCCAAAAACTCGTACTACAAAAAACTCTTAACTGATAACATTAATAATCCACGCCAGCTATGGAAAATTCTAAAAAATATCTTACCCTCCAGCTTTACTCCACCTCCGTCAACTTTAATTGTCGATGATGTAAAGATCACTGACCCTAAAGAGATCAGTGATCTTTTCAACACATACTTTTCTTCTATTACTGAAAATCTTGGCATAATTATTCAAACAAATCAAAACTACCCATATCTTAATAGTAAAAGTACTTGTGAATCCAAGTTTTCTATTCCTTTAATGAACATTGCTGATGTAATTAAACTATTAAATGACTTGGATTCGAACAAGGCAACTGGTCTTGATGGCATTCCAGCTTACTTTGTCAAGATTTCGGTTAACTCTATAGCTCCTGTTATTCTTCGGATATGTAATTTGAGCACTGACTGGTATTTTCCCAGAAATGTGGAAAAAAGCTAAACTGATTCCTATTTACAAAACAGGAGAGCGGACAGAAAGAGGAAACCATAGACCCATTTCTCTTTTAGCAGTTATCTCAAAAGTACTTGAACGACATGTTTCAAATTCATATATGAATTATTTGCTATCTAATAATATTCTTTCGCCACATCAACATGGTTTTAGAGCCCAACACTCTTGCGAGTCTTCCCTTATAATGATTTACGAGTACCTGTTGGACAGTATTGAACAAGGTCAAATGAATGGTATGACTTTAATTGATTTCTCCAAAGCGTTTGATCTTGTTGACCATCAAATTCTAATTTATAAACTAATAATGTACGGTATTTCTCCGTTGGCTCTTGAATGGTTTAAATCTTATTTAACGGACCGTATCCATCAAGTGCAAATCAAATTTACTTTGTCAAATCCAGCTTCTATCAAATCCGGTGTGCCGCAGGGTTCGATTCTAGGACCCCTTTTATTTCTGATTTATATTAATGACCTCCCCTTGTGTTTGACTGACTCGAGTCCATTTCTGTTTGCGGACGATTCAACCTTAATTGCTCGTGGCTCCAATGTTGACGAAATAAGTAATTTGTTAGAAAAAGTTAGTTAAACTTTGCCGTAGACCATGTTAATAAATTTTCTTGCAAGCATGTTGTAAAATGTCGTTGTTACTTATCTTAATTTTTTGTATTTATGTATTATATATATCTTTAGAATTTACTTATATGAGGGCCATTAGGTAGAAACTTTCATAGTAATAATGTATATACACAATACTCTCTGGAAATAAAGTTTTTATTATTATTATTATTTTTTATATTTGTGGTAAACCTCCACAGCAAGTCATGTTCACGCGACAAAGGTTAGAGGTAAATGAATAAAGAGAAGTCAACGACACGATATAAAAGCAAACATATTTATTACGTATTAAATTAGAATACAAAAATATATAAGTTCAACAAATGTTCAATTTTGCAATATCTTCAACCATTTCGTCAACTGACTTTTGGTGAAGAAATTCTTCATAGGCTTTCTTATGATCAGTTTCGTGGCTCGTGAATGTCTCTCCAGTCTTTTTGACTGTATATTGGTAGGATGGTGGCATACTGAACAGAACAGTGCAAAATGGTTCAAGGGGATTTTCTTGCGGTTTCCATTCGAAAAAGTCACAGCAGTATTCTCTCTCGTTGGGACACGAGTAAAACAGACGACCTTGGTTTCACCCTCTTTCTTGACTTTTTGGATACGGCAAACCTTTCTGTGTTTACACATTGGTTTGGGACTCTCAAAGACATCTCCCCATTACCAAAACGAGCAGGGATTCTCTCGCTCAGAGCAGACAAAGTAAGGTCTCCCGTAACTTTCTTTCATTTTGTCTTTAACCATTCGCAGTGTCGCCAACATCTGATGGGAAGAACACACTGGATGTAGACAGCCACTTGTTCGAAAAGCGTCTACGGCTTTGCCAAACATATAATAATCTTCTTCAGGGCAAAAAAACTGACAGCTAGGCTTTTGTCCACAGAACCAGAATAAGCCATTCTTGGTTGTTGAGTTAGATGCAGGTTTACCGTGTAGACACTCCATTACAACGATCTTACTCTAACGACAAACAGTAAGCGAATGATCCACCAAGCGAAGTGACGCTGTTCAACTCTATGGTTACGCGCATATGGCTTTCTTTGTCTAAGTTCTGACGTCGCCCGGACTCGCCCAGACTCGCCCAGACTCGTTCTTTTGTTTAAAATACTAATGACCTCCTAATGAGATTTTACACATGGAAATATGCAAATATCAGTCTGAGAAGCAGTGTCTGCAGTGAACCAAGCCATCGGGATATAGTTTTATTTCGTTTATATTTTCTCAAATCAATACGTTTCAAATCGTTTATCGTTCTTCTTACAGCTTCTCGAATTGTTTCTTCGTCACAGGAGTCACTTACTTTAAGAACTAAAGCTAAATAAGCAATAATACGACCAAAATTGGTCGCCTGCATCTCCCGGAGAATGTTCGCCAAGTTATCTCCACATATTCGACCGTTTACACAATCGTACAACCTCTGTTGTTCGGTAAGTAAGGATTCTAAGTAAAAAGACAGAGTGTCTTTATCAATGTCTACATTATGTTGTCTTATTCCATCCCAAATGATATCCATATATGAAGAAAGGCTAGTATACGTCTGTTGTCAGCGAGTACGATAATGTGTATAAATACATGAACGAAATATTATATAGTAAGGCCAATGTTGTGGCATTTTGATAATGACGATCTTCGGGAATCAATCAGGAAGCTATTGGTTATGACGGGGGGTTAAGTAATAGCTAGGATTGGGGGGAGAAGTTATGGTTATATAGGGGCCCAAAGGAGCCTGAGAATGAATAAATAAAGAGTCTGTATGACGTAGTGAAAACCGGGGGTTGAGTAACAGATAGACTTAGGGGGTTCAGGAAGACATGAATACTAATGAGGCTAGGTTAGGAGGTCTCAAAGGAGCCTGAGGAGGATATTGACAGAGCTCATTAAAAATTCAATTTACTTAATTAATTATGAATCGGCCAGATGGGGGGGGGGGGGGGGGGGGTATTACTACTTTCATCAGTTTGAATGTTAAACGAATTGGGAAGCCATAAAAAATAAGGGTGCATGGATAATTAATTATAAAATATAAAAATAATGAAAAGAAAGGATAAACAATTAAAAGTTCTTAAAGTTTCTATAAAGACCCGGGAATTCAATGTGTTTGTTATAGTAGCGAACTAATATATAAAGACCGAAACGTGTTTTTGTTGTTAATAATTTTTAACTAGTGTCAACTCTCTTTATGAACGTTTTTTTAATATGCCTGATTACAATTATAACATTTTTACTTGCAATGCATTTTTAATTGCAGTACATCAACGCGATTGGTTGCTTATAGTTGGTATACTTGGGACACTGGATAAGATAATTTGCGCGGCAATGTGCCAATCAAAACACTGAGAATATTATACGAATTTTTGCGTGTGCTTACTGCAGTACAAAAAGGAAGCACATGAGCAAGAGATCGAGAGAAAGGTGGACAACTTCGAGTGTTGTTGTATCGTCAAGATTCGTGAGAACATTGCATGCGAAACATTGCTCTGAAATAATTTTTCCCGCTGTGTTGTCTTTCATGAAAGGTGATTCTATGAATATCACTTTGGGTAGTAACAAATTTTTGAAAACTTGTTCCGTAAATAATGCTGAGTATCCCACGGTTGTTGCTTTTCCTTCGAAAGGATATTATATCAGCTTTGTTCTCTGCAGTGTGGTCAATGGCATTCTGATGTTTTCGACAATCTTCCTCAATGGGATAACAGTCCTCGCTTATTGGAGATCGAAACTACTAAAGAAGAAGACGTCATATTTTCCTATAATACTGTTATCGTTGGTTGACTTTGGAGTTGGAATTCTTTCTAATTCATCGTTTGAAATGTTTCTAGTCGGCGTTATTTTTGACTATCCAAACTGTTTGTTTAAGGTTCTGTTTATAACTGTGCTAAATTTGTTATCTGGTATGTCTTTTTGTACATTGGTTATTCTGAATTTTGAGCGATATTTAGCCATCGTTTACCCATTTTTTCATCGAGCTAAAGTAACCAAATCTAGACTCCTATTTTCTGCTGTCATTCTTTGGTTTGTTTTGGCGATTATAATTATCAGTCGATTTATTGATGCGATTGTTGGATTGATTATACAAAGTTTTCTGATTTCTCTTTACGTTGTAATTTTGATGTTTATTAATACTAAAATATATCTCACTGGTCGACGGAGAGCTCCCAACCTCAATTCAGGAAACGGACGCACGATTCAGAAAAGATTCTTGTCTACGATGAAAATGGCAAAATCATGCGGGATTGTAGTTGGCTGCACACTCTTATGCTTTTTACCCATATGTGTAACCGTTCCTATAAAAGCAAAATCCTTCCCCGTTTTCGTAATGCAGTTATGGAGTCATGTCGCAGTTTTATTGTCTTCCACTCTGAATTCTGTGGTATTTTTTTGGAGAAACCCGATCTTGAGAAATGAGGCCAAAAAGATTTTACGTCAAACTTTTCTAAGGCCTTGATGGTAACATGAAACAATTTTACTTTTATAACGTTAAAATTGCTATAGTTTTACTTCTGATTTTAGTCTTTTTCAGGCGTTTACTCTCTTGCACGACTGAACTTTAGGTGAAACGGCTATAATAAATCGTATAATAAATTAATTGAACATGCCTCAATTGTTTAAATTTTAATTAATGAAGAAAGTAAGTCAAAAGCTATTGTAATAAGTTAATTATTATACATAGTTAAAAAACGTTTCCCGAATTGACTTCTAGTTTAAATTGTATTTACATGGTTAGTTATATAGTAGTACAGAGTTTGGAAGATGAATGAAATAAATAATGCAGATCCGTTCTATTATATATACGAGTATGCATATTAAGTTACATAACATTTCTATATTTGGCAAGAATAACAATGTTAAGAATTTCAATGTTATAGAAAAATTAATGTGCAAAAGGCTAACCAATTATATTGAGAGAAGGAAAATTCTTTATAAGGGACAATTTGGATTCAGGTCTAAGCACTCTACAGTACAAGCAGTCGTATTAATTACTGATAAAATTCAAAGAGCAATAGAGGATGGCTTATTTTCTTGTGGTATTTTTTTGGATTTGAGTAAAGCATTTGACACTGTTAATCACAAAATCTTAATAACTAAACTCGAACATTATGGTATTCGGGGTATAGTAAAAGATTGGTTTACTTCGTATTTAGAAAATCGAAGACAATTTGTATCTATTTGCAGTTCAACGTCTGATGAGCATGTTGTCCCTTGTGGCGTTCCTCAAGGTTCTGTGCTCGCTCCATTGTTATTTCTTTTATATCTAAACGATTTCCACAACAGTTCCAAAAATTTTGATTTTCATCTCTTCGCTGATGACTCCAATCTGTTTTGTACTAATAAGAGCATCTTAGACCTGGAACATGTTGTTAATGATAACATTGCAGATATTAATTCATGGTTTAATTGTAATAAACTTTCTCTTAATATTAATAAGACAAATTTTGTTATCTTCCATCCACCTCAAAAGAAAATTAGATTTACAATAAAACTTTTTATTAATCAAATACAAATTAAACAAGAAACTAGTATCAAATACTTAGGAATCCATATAGATTGTAACCTTAACTGAAAAAGTCATATTCAACATGTTTAAAAAAAAAATCAAGAGGAGTATTGGTGTGTTATCCAAAATTCGCCATTTTGTTACGCCACATGTAACTACCCAACTATATTATTGCCTGATTTATCCATACTTGACTTACGGTATAACGATGTGGGGGAATACTTACATTTCTAATCTTAACCCAATTATAATCTTACAAAAAAGATTTGTTCGAATTATTACTTTTTCTAAATTTGATGACCATTCTAGTCCCTTATTTAAAACTCTTGATATTTTGAAATTTGTTGACCTTGTATTTTTCCACAATGCTTTATTCATGTATGATTATCATTTCGACAACCTTCCGCCTTTATTTAATAGCTTCTTCAAACATGTAACATCAGTCCATAATTATAATACGAGATTAGCTTCGAGAAATACATATTATATCGATACAGTAAGAACTAATTATGGCAAATTCAGTCTTCGGTTCCAGGTTCCTCAGGCATGGAATGTTATTGATGATAAATTTAAAACTCTTAGCAAATCATCTTTCAAAAACAAAATCGCGGAAAATTTGATTTGCATTTATTAGCACCGCCACAAGTATATAAAAATTAATCAGAGAAATACCTTGATATTAAATGTATAAATTTGAATATACAGATATTATATGAAATATTTTAATTAAAGGTAACCAGACTCGTTTAGCTTTTGCTATTTCTGGTGACCTGTGCCATATCATATGTATTTGTGTGTATTTATCAATTGATGTAAATATTTATTTGTGGTGCGAATAAACTTGTTGTTGTTGTTGTTGTTGTTGTTGTTGTTGTTGTTGTTGTTGTTGTTGTTGTTGTTGTTGTTGTTATCATGTCTGAGGTCCATTTCTGGCGTTGTATATTTCCCCAGAAAAAAATTAACATTACATTTTACTTAAAATATAGAGAATAATAAAACGTTCGTGGTTTTAAATTTTAGACTTTTTTTCTGTGAAGGTAGGCTATAAGTGTTTATGTTTGTGCTAAAATTATGTGCAAATCGCATTTGACTGATTATTATAAGGAGGGCATTCTTTATTAATTAAGTGAAACATATATTATTTTAATTACTTGCATGTTTAACAGGAGGGTGATGACACTGATTAAAATCTATTTACAATAAAGGGACGCTTTGGTCTTTTCAGCGACTTTGATCAGTTTGAATGTTGTACGAGTTTGTCGAGCATAAAAAATGTGGGCAATTAAATAAATATAACAATAATTAAAAGAAAGGATTATCAATTTTAAAAAAGCCTTTAGTTTCTGTAACGACCCCGTAGTTCAATGTCTTTGTTAGTAGGGAACTATGAGAGACTGGAAAGTGTTTGTTAACTTCTGTCTGCAATATGTTTTATTTATATATACGAGTATCCATATTGAGTTACATAATGTTTCTATGGTTACCATGTCTATGATCTATATTTATGGCGTGGCATTTTTCCCCAAAAAAATTTAACATTACTTTTTCCTTTAAAATATAGAAAATTATAAGAACTGGATTGAAAAATGCTGTACGAGTTCGTCAAGCATAAAAAATAAGGTGGATAGGTAATTTTATATAAGAATATTAAAAGGAAGGATAAGCATTTAAAAGTTCTTAAAGTTTCTGCATGTAAAGACTTGGCAATTCAATGTGTTTATTAGTAGAGAGCTAAGAGAGACCTGGAGAGACTGAAACGTGTTTTTATATGGGGGGGGGGGGGGGGGGCTGCAACTTGAGTTTTTAGTGGCTTGATGATTAGAGCTTCTGGATAGTACTACTACTCTGAAGGTTGTGGGTTTGACTCCGGTCTGGAGCTCAGAGTTTTAGGAGCTTAACAACTTACGACAGCTTTAACCGCAAATATAGCCGTTGACATCTATCAGCGTGTACACCGTCTATCAAAACATGTGTTAAATTTAAATGTTTACCTTGGATACGTTTGTACTAATAAGTAATTTTTGCATAAATGCGCGCGCCCTTAGCCAATCACGTCTTACCGAACGATCCGGCATGCCGGCGGTAGAATGTCATGGGATTAACATTGTAATTTTGTGGTCGTCATGCCTGCGAAAATTGAGTCGCTGGCATGCCGGCGGTAGGAGTCGATTGTTTTTCTTAATGAAATATATAATGCAATGCGTCAGAGTTTATACGAGTATGCCTATATAGAGTTAATCGTAGCAAAAAAAATTAATGCCCAGCATAAAAGACGAAATGAAGCTATAGATAAGAATAATATTTATTAACAAAAGGAACTAACGTTTGTCAATAAGTATTATTCTTGTCTATGGCTTTATTTCGTGTTTTATGCTGGGCACTAATTTTTTTGCTACGATTCCGATTCCCGCCTGGTTCCTCATTGGTTACGATATATAGAATTACATATAGAGTTTGAGAAAAATAATAATTATTTGTATGATTCATTCAGTTGGTGGGTTGAAAAGTTGTATACAGGTGGATACTCTTTATTAACCGAGAGGCGATCATTGCGCGAATATCAGACCAGTGTCTTGACAGTTATTTTAATTTTAATAATGATATGGCTGAGAGCTTCGATCAAAATCGACATTTGTTCATTTCTTTTGAAATGTGTTGAATATGTCGTGACGCACAGACGCAGTCTGTTTTATGGGGGGAAGGGCTTAACCTAGTAAATACGGGATCTTTAAGAGAAAAACTTGGACGAGGTTCTGTATGACTATATATACTGCATTTCTTCTTAAAATTCGGTTTTCTCAGTAGCACATTTAGCGACGTGCGCAGATGTAAACTTGGTTTAAGGAACATTTCGTAAACCTGCATTAACAATTGTAATGTTCCCCGTCTCCCTAACTTTAAAATTAACGTTCCTTCTGCATTTTGATTAATCGGACTTCCGTTTTGGACTTAGAATTTTTTAGCGTGACGAAACGTGTTCAACCATATAGCTGCATGTTTAGTTGTTTTAATAATTATTAAGACGGTTTAAAACAACACCTGTGTCGCTCTTTATTAATGGTTTGAAAGTGTTTATTCTTATGATGTGACTTGCAATTTTTGGGAATTCATCGTTTGAAATATTTTTGGTCCGCGTCATGTTGGGTTATGAAAACTGTTCATTCATTCTGTACGTATAACATTGACAAAATTTGTTATCTGGCATGTCTGTATACGTTATGTCTTCTGAATGTTGAACGATATTTAGCCATCATTAATACCCAATTTTTCATCGAACTAAAGTAACCAAATTTCGACTCCTTTTTTTCTGCTGTCATTCTTTGGTTTGTTCTGGCGATTGTGATGATCAGTGGATTTGTTGATGCGATTGTTGGATTGATAATACGCAGTTCTTTGACACGTCTTTATATACGTTGTAATTTTGTTGTTCATTAATACTAAAATATTTCTCACTGGTCGACGAACAGCTCCCAGCCTCACTCCAGGGAGCGGTCGCACAATTGAGAAAAAAATGTTCATCTTCGGTGGAAATGCCAAAATCATGCGAGATTGCAGTTGGTTGCACACTCTCGTTCGGTCCTATAAAGACAAAATATTTCCACGTTATGGTAATGCTTTCGTGAAGTCTTCTCGCAGTTTATTGTCTTCTACTCTGACGAATGAGGCGATAAAGATTTTACGCGCGGCAAACTTTTCTAAAACCTTGATGGTGACATGATCACAATTCTATACTTGTCTTCTATAACGTTAAGATTGTTATAGTTTTACTTCTTATTGTATATAGTTTTTTCCAGACGTTGTCTTGCACTGGACTTTAGCCGAAACGTTTATAATCAATATATTTTTATGAATTCATTGAACATGCCTGCACTGTTTGAATTTTATTGAAGAAAGCAAGTTATAATCTAATGTTAGAAGTTAATTATTTCAGTTAAAAAATGTTAACCGAATAGACCGATTGCAAAACTCCCTAGAAGCGAGGCTTTTCGCTGGTTACCGTTGCTAGGACCCAATGCACATTACTTTATTGGCCGTTGTTGTAGTACACCAATAATAACGGCCAATAAACTAACGTGTATCGGGCCCTAGAAACGGTAACCACAGAAAAGCCTCGCTTCCAGGTAGTTTTGCAATCGATCTATTGGCTTCCAGTTTAAAATTGTATATATCGTTAGTTAAACAGAGTTTGGAACGTCATTAATTTTTGTCTTAATGAAATAAATAATGCAGATTTGTCGCGGTGTATATATGAGTATCGATATATTATATATATATATATATATAACAAATAGATTCAATTTTGCCGTTACCTGTTGATGCACAGATGACGTCATAACGTGGTAAGAACAAAAAAGTGGCCCACGAGACGCAGTCGACTGCGTCACTGATGTTCTTACGACGTTGTTACGTCTTCTGTGCATCTATAAGTGAACAGACAACAACAAAAAAGAATCTATTTGTTTTATACAATACAAAAACTTAAAAGGTTTTTATCGAAACTCTTGCCAGATTTTGGGGCATGAGGAAGGAATAAAGCAAGTCAACTGACGGGATCTGACGTGTCCATGTGTCTGTCGTCTAATAGATCATGGCCAACAACCAATGAAAACACGCATAGCCACCAGGGTATTGCATAAAGAAATAAAAGTAGCGTGCTGCGTAGGCAGTGTTGAAACAACAATCGAAATATAGTAAGGTTAGATATACTGCCGAAATAGAGAACGTAGGAGTCTAACGTAGAAGTCTATTTGTTTTTGTTTTTTTTAATTTGTTTTTTTATTCTTTTTTGGAGACTCCTACGTTCTCTGTTTTGGCAGTATGTCTAACCTTAATATATTTTGATTATTGTATAACACATGTCAACGTCGCTGGCTTGCCGGCGGTAGGAGTCGATTGTTTTTCTTAATGAAATATATAATGCAATGCGTCAGAGTTTATACGAGTATGCCTATATAGAGTTAATCGTAGCAAAAAAAAATTAATGCCCAGCATAAAAGACGAAATGAAGCTATAGATAAGAATAATATTTATTAACAAAAGGAACTAATGTTTGTTAATAAGTATTATTCTTATCTATGGCTTTATTTCGTGCTTTATGCTTGGCACTAATTTTTTTGCTACGATTCCGATTCCCGCCTGGTTCCTCATTGGTTGAGATATATAGAATTACATATAGAGTTTGAGATAAATAATAATTATTTGTATGATTCATTCAGTTGGTGGGTTGAAAAGTTGTATACAGGTGGATACTCTTTATTAACCGAGAGAGCGATCATTGCGCAAATATCAGACCAGTGTCTTGACAGTTATTTTTATTTTAATTATGATATGGCTGAGAGCTTCGATCAAAATCGATATTTGTTCATTTCTTTTGAAATGTGTTGAATGTGTCGCGACGTACAGATGCAGTCTGTTTTATGGGGGGAAGGGCTTAACATAGTAAATACGGGATCTCTAAGAGAAAAACTTAGACGACGTTCTAATACTACATTTCTTAAAATTCTGTTTTCTCAGTAGCACATATAGAGACATGCGCTGATGTCAACTTGGTTTAAGGAATATTTCGTAAACCTGCATTAACAATTGTAATGTTCCCCGTCTACCGTAACTTAAAAATTTATCGTTCGTTCTGCATTTTGATTAATCGGAAGCAACAAGGTCGACTTCCGTTTTAGACTCAGAATTTTTTAGCGTGACGAAACGTGTTCAACCATATAGCTGCATGTTTAGTTGTTTTAATAATTATTAAGACGGTTTAAAACAACACCTGTGTCGCTCTTTATTAATGGTTTGAAAAGTGCTTATTCTTGAATCTTGTCACTTGTTTCTTTTGTCAAGTTAATTATTCAGATCTGACTGACTATAATAAGGAGGGTGAGTGAATTGAATGAAACATTTTAATTACTTGCATGTTCGGCACGATCACAAATAGATTTATTTACAATAGAAAGATGTTTCGGTTTTTTCAGCGACCTTCGTCAGTTTGAATGTTAAACGAATTGGGAAACCATAAAAAATAAGGGTGCATGGATAATTAATTATAAAATATAAAAATAATGAAAAGAAGGGATAAACAATTAAAAGTTCTTAAAGTTTCTATAAAGACCAGGGAATTCAATGTGTTTGTTATAGTAGCGAACTAAGAGAGAGACCGAAACGTGTTTTTGTTGTTAATAATTTTTAACTAGTGTGACTATCTTTATGAACGTTTTTTAATATACCTGATTACAATTATAACATTTTTACTTGCAATGTGATTGGATACTTGGTCAGCAGTACATCAACGCGTTTGGTTGCTTAGTTGCTATGCTTGCATTGTGGACGAGATAGTTTGGTCGGCAAATGCTTTTTGATTGAAGTTATGTTGACATTTGAACTATATTGCATTAAGCACTCAATGTGGCAATCAAAACACTAGAGAATATACGAATTTTTGCGTGTTCTAGCTTATACAGTACAAAAAGGAAGCACAGCCAGAGATCGAGAGAAAGGTGGATAACTTCGAGTGTTGTTGGGTCGTCAAGATTCGTGACAACATTGCGTACGAAATATCGTTGTAAAATAATTTTTCTCTCTGTGTTCTCTGTGAAAGCTGATTCTATGAATATCACATCGGACACCAATAAATTTCTGAAAACGTGCTTCGTAAATAACGCTGAATTTGACACGGTTGTTGCTTTTCCATCGAAAACATATTATATCAGCTTCGTTATATGCAGTTTGATCAATGGCATTCTGATGTTTTCGACAATCTTCCTCAATGGGATAACAGTCCTCGCTTATTGGAGATCGAGACTACTAAAGAAGAAGACGTCATATTTTCCTATCATGCTGTTATCGTTGGTTGACTTTGGAGTTGGAATTCTTTCTAATTCATCGTTTGAAATCTTTCTACTCGGCGTTATTTTTGGCTATCCAAACTGTTTCTTTAAGATTCTGTTTATAACTTTGCTACGTTTCTTATCTTGTATGTCTTTTTGTACATTAGTTATTCTGAATTTTGAGCGGTATTTAGCCATCGTTCACCCAATTTTTCATCGAACTAAAGTAACCAAATCTAGACTCCTATTTTCTGCTGTCATTCTTTGGTTTGTTCTGATGATTATAATTGTCAGTCGATTTATTAATGGGACTGTTGGATTGACAATACAAAGTTTTGCAATTTCTCTTTTCGTTGTAACTTTGATGTTTATTAATACTAAAATATTTCTCACTGGTCGACGAACAGCTCCCAACCTCAATTCTGGAAACGAACGCACGATTCAGAAAAGATTCTTGTCTACGATGAAAATGGCAAAATCATGCGGGATTGTAGTTGCTTGCACACTCTTATGCTTTTTACCCGTATGTGTAACCGCTCCTATAAAGACAGAATCCTTCGCCGTTTTGGTGGTGCAGTTATGGAGTCTTGTCGCAGTTTTATTGTCTTCCACTCTGAATTCTGTGGTATTTTTTTGGAGAAACCCGATCTTGAGAAATGAGGCCAAAAAGATTTTACGTCAAACTTTTCTAAAGCCTTGACGGTGACATGAAACAATTTTACTTACATAACGTTAAAATTGCTATACTTTTACTTCTGGTTTTATAGTCTTTTTCAGACGTTTACTGTCTTGCACGACTGAACTTTAGCTGAAGCGTCTATAATAAATCGTATAACAAATTTAATTAATGAAGAAAGCAAGTCAAAATCTATTGTAATAAGTTAGTTGTTATAGTTAAAAAACGTTTCCCGAATTGACTTCCAGTTTAAATTGTATTTACATGGTTATAGTTTATAGTAAATATTATAGAGTTTGGAACGCTGTCGATATTCTATTTCTTAATGAAATAAATAACGCAGATCCGTTCTATTATTATATACGAGTATGTATATTAAATTACATAACGTTTCTATATTTGGCGAAAATAACAATGTTATCATGTCTGAGGTTCATTTCTATCGTTGTATATTTCCCCATAAAAAATTAACATTACATTTTACCTAAAATATGGAAATAATAAAAACTTTCGTGGTTTTAAATTTTAGACTTTTTTTCTGCGAAGGTAGGCTATGAGTGTTTATCGGTTGGTGCTAAAATTAATCGCATTTGACTGATTATCATAAGGAGGGCATTCTTTATTAATTAAGTGAAACATATATTATTTTAATTACTTGCATCAGTTGCATGTTTAACAGGAGGTTGCATGATGACACTGGTTAAAATTTATTTACAATAAAGGGACGCTTTGGTCTTTTCAGCGACCTTGATCAGTTTGAATGTTGTACGAGTTTGTCGAGCATAAAAAATAAAGTGGGGAATTAAATAAATATAACAATAATTAAAAGAAAGGATTACCAATTTTAAAAAAGCCTTTAGTTTCTGTTAAGACCCCATAGTTCAATGTGTTTGTTAGAAGAGAACTATGAGAGACTGGAACGTGTTTGTTAACTTCTGTCTGCGATCTATTGTATTCATATATACGAGTATGCATATTGAGTTACATAATGTTTCTATAGTTGGCAAAAATAACAACCATGTCTGATCTATATTTATGGCGTGGCCTTTTTTTCCCCAAAAAATTTAACATTACTTTTTCCTTTAAAATATAGAAAATTATAACAAGTTGATTGAAAAATGCTGTACGTGTTCGTCAAGCATAACAAAATAAGGTGGGTAGGTAATTTTATATAAGAATATTAAAAGAACGGATAAGCAATTAAAAGTTCTTAAAGTTTCTGTAAAGACTTGGCAATTCAATGTGTTTATTAGTAGAGATCTAAGAGAGACTGAAACGTGTTTTTATAGGGGGGGCGGGCTCTCATATAGTGTTAGTCTCTGTCTGCAATCTGAGTTTTAGTGCCTTATATGGTAAAGGAGGTAAACTCGGCAGCCCACGAGAGCAGCTGAACAAAGCATTTGCCGAGCAGCACACCTGCCAAAAACAAATGAAAAATACGTTTATCGATTATACAAACATAAAGGAAACCTCCCACAGTACATTGTTTACTCACTTTAACTTTTTCCATGTTTTGAAGTCCTTTAAATCGTTGATCGTTGACATCTATAAGCGTGTACACCGTCTATCAAAACATATGTTAAATTTAAATGTTTACCTTGGATACGTTTGTACTAATAAGTCATTTTTACATAAATGCGTGCGCCCTTATAGCCAATCACGTCTTACCGAACGATCCGGCATGCTGGCGGAAGAATGTCATGGGATTAACATTGTAATTTTGTGGTCGTCATGCCTGCGAAAATTGAGTCGCTGGCATGCCGGCGGTAGGAGTCGATTGTTTTTCTTAAAGAAATATATAATGCAATGCGTCAGAGTTTATACGAGTATGCCTATTTTGAGTTAATCGTAGCAAAAAAAATTAATACCCAGCATAAAACACGAAATGAAGCTATAGATAAGAATAATGTTTATTAACAAAAGGAACTAACGTTTGTTAATAAGTATTATTCTTATCTATGGCTTTATTTCGTGTTTTATGCTGGGCACTAATTTTTTTGCTACGATTCCGATTCCCGCCTGGTTCCTCATTGGTTACGATATATAGAATTACATATAGAGTTTGAGAAAAATAATAATTATTTGTATGATTCATTCAGTTGGTGGGTTGAAAAGTTGTATACAGGTGGATACTCTTTATTAACCGAGAGAGCGATCATTGCGCGAATATCAAACCAGTGTCTTGACAGTTATTTTAATTTTAATAATGATATGGCTGGCTGAGAGCTTCGATCAAAATCGACATTTGTTCATTTCTTTTGAAATGTGTTGAATATGTCATCCAAAACTCATTAATAATTCATGAAGAAAACACAAAGGAAATCGGTACCGTGTCGGTGGTTTGAATATCGGAGGAAGAAATTACATAAATTAAGCAAACTTTCATCTTGATTTTCTCTTAAAATACTGATTTGTTTGAGATGCTATATCAAACACTCGGAGGAGTGTTTCATCAGGATATCCAAACACCTCGAAGTTTGTTAAAAAACCTCGGCTTCGCCTCGGTTTTCAACAAACGTCTCAGTGTTTGGATATCCTGATGAAAAATTCCTCCTCGTGTTTGATATATTACGTGACGCACAGACGCAGTCTGTTTTATGGGGGGAAGGGCTTAACCTAGTAAATACGGGATCTTTAAGAGAAAAACTTGGACGAGGTGCTGTATGACTATATACTGCATTTCTTCTTAAAATTCTGTTTTGTCAGTAGCACATTTAGCGACGTGCGCAGATGTAAACTTGGTTTAAGGAACATTTCGTAAACCTGCATTAACAATTGTAATGTTCCCCGTCTCCCTAACTTTAAAATTAACGTTCGTTCTGCATTTTGATTAATCGGACTTCCGTTTTGGACTTAGAATTTTTTAGCGTGACGAAACGTGTTCAACCATATAGCTGCATGTTAGTTGTTTTAATAATTATTAAGACGGTTTAAAACAACACCTGTGTCGCTCTTTATTAATGGTTTGAAAGTGCTTATTCTTATGATGTGACTTGCAATTTTTGGGAATTCATCGTTTGAAATATTTCTGGTCAGCGTCATGTTGGGTTATGAAAACTGTTCATTCATTCTGTACGTAACATTGACAAAATTTGTTATCTGGCATGTCTGTATAACATTGACAAAATTTGTTATCTGGCATGTCTGTATACGTTATGTCTTCTGAATGTTGAACGATATTTAGCCATCGTTTATACCCAATTTTTCATGGAACTAAAGTAACTAAATTTCGACTCCTATTTTCTGCTGCCATTCTTTGGTTTGTTCTGGCGATTGTGATGATCAGTGGATTTGTTGATGCGATTGTTGGATTGATAATACGCAGTTCTTTGATATGTCTTTATATACGTTGTAATTTTGTTGTTCATTAATACTAAAATATTTCTCACTGGTCGACGAACAGCTCCCAGCCTCAGTCCTGGGAGCGGTTCATCTTAAATGAAAATGCCAAAATCATGCGAGATTGCAGTTGGTTGCGCATGCACTCTCGTTCGGTCCTATAAAGACAAAATCTTCCCACGTTATGGTAATGCATTCGTGAAGTCTTCTCGCAGTTTATTGTCTTCCACTCTGAATTCTGTGGTATTTTTTTGGAGAAACCCGATCTTGAGAAATGAGGCGATAAAGATTTTACGCGGCAAACTTTTCTAAAACCTTGATGGTGACATGATCACAATTCTACTTGTCGTCTATAACGTTAAAATTGTTATAATTTTACTTCTTATTGTATATAGTTTTTTCCAAACGTTGGCTTGCACTGGACTTTAGCCGAAATGTTTATAATCAATATATTTTTATGAATTCATTGAACATGCCTGTACTTTTTGAATTTTATTGAAGAAAGCAAGTTATAATCTAACGTAATAAGTTAATTATTTCAGTTAAAAAATGTTAACCGAATAGAACGATTACAATAGTCGCTAGAAGCGAGGCTTTTCGCTGGTTACCGTTGCTAGGGCCCGATGCACGTTACTTTATTGGCCGTTGTTATAATACACCAATAATAACGGCCAATAAACTAACGTGTATCGGGCCCTAGAAACGGTAACCACCGAAAAACCTCACTTCCAGGGAGGTTTGCGATCTATTGACTTCCAGTTTAAAATTGTATATATCGTTAGTTAAATAGAGTTTGGAACGCCATTAATTTTTATCTTAATGAAATAAATAATGCAGATTTGTCGCGGTGTATATACGAGTATCCATATATATATATATATATAGAGAGAGAGAGAGAGAGAGAGAGTTATATAACATTTCTATATTTGGCAAAAATAACAATCATGTCTATGATCTATTCCTATATAACTTTATATGATGTGGCTGGGAGATTGGACGATCACATGCATGCATGCATGCAACGAATCAACATTTATTTATTATTTGTCAAGTGTTGAAAAGCATAAATGTGCGCGGATTGAATGCTATCTTTCTGTAGCATTATATAGAGTCCTTTCAATAAATGCTTTGAGTCCTGAATACAAATTAGTTAATTTTTTTTTAATTTTTCGCAGCAGACTCTATTTTCTTCTTAATGTTACCATAGAAACGTCGCGGCAGCTACTTGTTGAAGTACACAGAACATTTAAGATGATATGACTAATTCCTTTTTTCCATAGATTAATTAAACGTGAACGTCTGGAACTGTTATGGATTTATAATAAATATTTCTGGCGCGGCAATTTTTTTAAAAAAAAATATATAGAATTCAAACACATTTTTCTTTTAAAATATAGAGAATAATTCGAAGTTTTGATGATGTTGGTGCTATTATTATTCAGATCTGACTGACTATAATAAGGAGGGTGAGTGAATTGAGTGAAACATTTTAATTACTTGCAATGTTCGGCAGGAACACAAATAGATTTATTTACAATAGAAAGATGTTTCGGTTTTTTCAGCAACCTTCATAGTTTGAATGTTAAACGAATTGGTAAACCATAAAAAATAAGGTAGATAATTAGTTATACATAAAAATAATAAAAAGAAAGGATAAACAATTAAAAGTTCTTAAAGTTTCTATAAAGACCAGGAAATTCGATGTGTTTGTTATAGTAGCGAACTAATATATAAAGACCAAAACGTGTTTTTCTTGTTGAAATTTTTAAATTAGTGTCAACTCTCTTTATGAACATTTTTTGATATGCCTGATTACAATTATAACATTTTTACTTGCAATGTGATTGGATACTTGGTAAGCAATACATCATCACGTTTGGTTGCTTACATATAGTTGGTATGCTTGGATTGTGGACAAGATAGTTTGATCGGCAAATGCTTTTTTATTGAAGTTATGTTGACATTTGAACTATATTGCATTAGCACTCAATGTGCCAATCAAAACACTGAGAATATTATACGAATTTTTGCGTGTGCTTACAGTACAAAAAGGAAGCACATGAGCAAGAGATCGAGAGAAAGGTGGATAACTTCGAGTGTTGTTGGGTCGTCAAGATTCGTGGCAACATTGCGTACGAAATATCGTTGTAAAATATTTTTTCTCTCTGTGAAAGGTAATTTTATGAATATCACGGACACCAACAAATTTCTGAAAACTTGCTTCATAAATAATGCTGAATATCTCACGTTTGTTGCTTTTCCTTCGAAAGGATATTATATCAGCTTTGTTCTCTGTAGTCTGGTCAATGGCATTCTGATGTTTTCGACAATCTTCCTCAATGGGATAACAGTCCTCGCTTATTGGAGATCGAAACTACTAAAGAAGAAGACGTCATATTTTCCTATCATGCTGTTATCGTTGGTTGACTTTGGAGTTGGAATTCTTTCTAATTCATCGTTTGAAATTTTTCTTGTCGGCGTTATTTTTGGCTATTCAGACTGTTTGTTTAAGGTTCTGTATATAACTGTGCTAAATTTGTTATCTGGTATGTCTTTTTGTACACTGGTTATTTTGAATTTTGAACGGTATTTAGCCATCGTTTACCCATTTTTTCATCGAGCTAAAGTAACCAAATCTAGACTCCTATTTTCTGCTGTCATTCTTTGGTTTGTTCTGGTGATAGCGATTATCAGTCGATTTATTGATGAGATTGTTGGATTGATAATACAAAGTTTTGTAATTTCTCTGTACGTTGTAATTTTGATGTTTATTAATACTCAAATATTTCTCACTGGTCGACGAACAGCTCCCAACCTCAATTCAGGAAACGAACGCACGATTCAGAAAAGATTCTTGTCTACAATGAAAATGGCAAAATCATGCGGGATTGTAGTTGCTTGCACACTCTTATGCTTTTTACCCATATGTGTAACCGCTCCTATGCAGATAGAATCCTTCGCCGTTTTGGTGATGCTGTCATGGAGTCTTGTCGCAGTTTTATTGTCTTCCACTCTAAATTCTGTGGTATTTTTTTGGAGAAACCCGATCTTGAGAAATGAGGCCAAAAAGATTTTACGTCAAACTTTTCTAAAGCCTTGATGGTGACATGAAACAATTTTACTTCCATAACGTTAAAATTGCTATAGTTTTACTTCTGGTTTTATAGTCTTTTTCAGACGTTTACTGTCTTGCACGACTGAACTTTAGCTGAAGCGTCTATAATAAATCGTATAATAAATTTAATTAATGAAGAAAGCAAGTCACAATCTATTGTAATAAGTTAGTTGTTATAGTTAAAAAACGTTTCCCGAATTGACTTCCAGTTTAAATTGTATTTACATGGTTAATATTATAGAGTTTGGAACGCTGTCGATATTCTTTTTCTTAATGAAATAAATAATGCAGATCCGTTCTATTATTATATACGAGTATGCATATTAAATTACATAACGTTTCTATATTTGGCAAAAATAACAATGTTATCATGTCTGAGCTCCATTTCTGGCGTTGTATATTTCACCATAAAAAATTAACATTACATTTTACCTAAAATATGGAAATAATAAAAACTTTCGTGGTTTTAAATTTTAGACTTTTTTTCTGTGAAGGTAGGCTATGAGTGTTTATGTTGGTGCTAAAATTAATCACATTTGACTGATTATCATAAGGAGGGCATTCTTTATTAATTAAGTGAAACATATATTATTTTAATTACTTGCATGTTTAACAGGAGGTTGCATGATGACACTGGTTAAAATTTATTTACAATAAAGGGATGCTTTGGTCTTTTCAGCGACTTTGATCAGTTTGAATGTTGTACGAGTTTGTCGAGCATAAAAAATAAAGTGGGGAATTAAATAAATATAACAATAATTAAAAGAAAGAATTACCAATTTTAAAAAAGCCTTTAGTTTCTGTTAAGACCCCGTAGTTCAATGCGTTTGTTAGTAGAGAACTATGAGAGACTGGAACGTGTTTGTTAACTTCTGTCTGCAATCTATTGTATTCATATATACGAGTATGCATATTGAGTTACCTAATGTTTCTATAGTTGGCAAAAATAACAACCATGTCTATGATCTATAATTATGGAGTGGCATTTTTTTCCCCAAAAAATTTAACATTACTTTTTCCTTTAAAATATAGAAAATTATAAGAACTTGATTGAAAAATGCTGTACGAGTTCGTCAAGCATAAAAAATAAGGTGGGTAGGTAATTTTATATAAGAATATTAAAAGAACGGATAAGCAATTAAAAGTTCTTAAAGTTTCTGTAAAGACTTGGGAATTCAATGTGTTTATTAGTAGAGAGCTAAGAGAGACTGAAACGTGTTTTTATAGGGGGGGGGGGAGGCTCTCATGTAGTATTAATCTCTGTCTGCAATCTGAGTTTTAGTGCCTTATATCGTTGACATCTATAAGCGTGTACACCCTCTATCAAAACATATGTTAAATTTAAATGTTTACCTTGGATACGTTTGTACTAATAAGTCATTTTTACATAAATGCGCGCGCGCTTATAGCCAATCACGTCTTGCCGAACGATCCGGCATGCCGGCGAATGTCATGGGATTAACATTGTAATTTTGTGGTCGTCATGCCTGCGAAAATTGAGTCACGCTCAACGTCGCTGGCTTGCCGGCGGTAGGAGTCGATTGTTTTTCTTAATGAAATATATAATACAATGCGTCAGAGTTTATACGAGTATGCCTATATAGAGTTAATCGTAGTAAAAAAAAATTAATGCCCAGCATAAAACACGAAATGAAGCTATAGATAAGAATAATATTTATTAACAAAAGGAACTAATGTTTGTTAATAAGTATTATTTTTATCCGTGGCTTTATTTCGTGCTTTATGCTTGGCACTAATTTTTTTTCTACGATTCCGATTCCCGCCTGGTTCCTCATTGGTTAAGATATATAGAATTACATACAGAGTTTGAGATAAATAATAATTATTTGTATGATTCATTCAGTTGGTGGGTTGAAAAGTTGTATACAGGTGGATACTCTTTATTAACCGAGAGAGCGATCATTGCGCAAATATCAGACCAGTGTCTTGACAGTTATTTTAATTTTAATTATGATATGGCTGAGAGCTTCGATCAAAATCGGCATTTGTTCATTTCTTTTGAAATGTGTCGAATATGTCGCGACGTACAGATGCAGTCTGTTTTATGGGGGAGGGCTTAACCACAGTTAATACGGGATCTCTAAGAGAAAAACTTAGACGACGTTCTAATACTAATTTATTAAAATTCTGTTTTCTCAGTAGCACATATAGAGACGTGCGCTGATGTCAACTTGGTTTAAGGAATATTTCGTAAACCCGCACTAACAATTGTAATGTTCCCCGTCTACCGTAACTTAAAAATTTATCGTTCGTTCTGCATTTTGATTAATCGGAAGCAACAACTCAACAAGGTCGACTTCCGTTTTAGACTCAGAATTTTTTAGCGTGACGAAACGTGTTCAACCATATAGCTGCATGTTTAGTTGTTTTAATAATTATTAAGACGGTTTAAAACAACACCTGTGTCGCTCTTTATTAATGGTTTGAAAAGTGCTTATTCTTGAATCTTGTCACTTATTTCTTTTGTCAAGTTAATTATTCAGATCTGACTGACTATAAGAAGGAGGGTGAGTGAATTGAATGAAACATTTTAATTACTTGCATGTTCGGCAAGATCACAAATAGATTTATTTACAATAGAAAGATGTTTCGGTTTTTTCAGCGACCTTCATCAGTTTGAATGTTAAACGAATTGGGAAACCATAAAAAATAAGGGTGCATGGATAATTAATTATAAAATATAAAAATAATAAAAAGAAGGGATAAACAATTAAAAGTTCTTAAAGTTTCTATAAAGACCAGGGAATTCAATGTGTTTGTTATAGTAGCGAACTAAGAGAGAGACCGAAACGTGTTTTTGTTGTTAATAATTTTTAACTAGTGTCCTCTTTATGAACGTTTTTTAATATGCCTGATTACAATTATAACATTTTTACTTGCAATGTGATTGGATACTTGGTCAGCAGTACATCAACGCGTTTGGTTGCTTAGTTGCTATGCTTGCATTGTGGACGAGATAGTTTGGTCGGCAAATGCTTTTTGATTGAAGTTATGTTGACATTTGAACTATATTGCATTAAGCACTCAATGTGCCAATCAAAACACTAGAGAATATACGAATTTTTGCGTGTGCTAGCTTATTCGCGAGTTCGGAAATGATAATTAAATTACGAAGACTGGTAACTAATTAGATGCGCGCTATGCATTGTGGTACGTTTGAGGGGACGCCAAATCAGCAGCTCGAAGCAAATATTTACTAGGCTAAACATGGGTAAGAAACATGGAAAATAATAGTAATACAGTGAGTAAAGAGCAGATTTGTGCTGGAAATATTGTTGTTTTGACAGAGGACGATATTCCTGGAGCTAGGCTTTGTAAACCCGTCGACCAATGTTCTGTAGGAATACTGAAAAGATGGCTTTCTTGTCGTGGAGCAAAAGTTGTTGGAACAAAACCCGAACTTATGAAAAGGTATTCTGTTCACTTTTGATATTATTCGGGTTAAGAAGTAGCTATAGATTTTAACTGATTCGTGTTATTAAATTTTTAGAGTAAACAACTATATAAATAATGATTTGGCTGGAAAAATTGTAGACCCTGACGGTGGTACTAATTATGCCAAGAAAAAAAAGCAACTCTTGCCCATGCCCATCCAACACTTGATGAAGCATTCCCAACTGCAGGATTCCAAACTGATCTGTCCATTTTGCCAAGATTGAGGTATGCCAACATATGGAAATACCTCATAGAAGATGTTGAACTAAGGAAGCAGGTCGCAACCGAGAAACCCATTGTTAAAGGCTACAACTTCTTTAAATCTGGACATGTCAGGGAAGCTTTTGCTAAGAGAGAGGGGAGTGTATTTTACATCAAAAGCAAAGTTTTACCTTCAATGAAAAAGGGGATCTACTCCGTAAAAGTTGTAATGGATGAAAGCTCCTGTATTCAACAAGCATGTTGTGACTGCCCTGCTGGAGTGGATGGTAGATGCAATCACCTAGCTGCTACATTATTTATGCTAGAATCTCTTGATGAAAATGAAAATAAAGAGAACAGTGTACTGGCAAGTCAGGGACAAACTCCCAATATTCCTTGTACTTCAAAACCATGCACCTGGAATGTCCCAAAGAGAGCTCAAAAAGCATCCCCAATACAAGAAATGCAGTTTGTAAAGCATTGTTGGGGAAAGAAGATTTGTCGGCGAAAGAATATTTTGAAGAATTATCACCAACATAAACCCACACAGACAGATTTGGGGGTTTTTTATGACAAAGTGAAGAAGCTAGAAGAAGAGACTGGTATTCTGACTGGATTAAGCTTTATTCTACCTCAGAATATTGCTTCAAGTAAACCAGAATTATCTCCACCAACTGAAACTGGCTCCAGTAATGTGGAGCTACCCACTTCAAGATGGCTGCTGGTTTCCCCAAACAAATGTTTGCCATTATCGTTAGGGGAGATAAAAGCCAAGAGTGAAAGAACTAAACTGCGACTGTTGGCCTCTGTGGATGATCGTGCTGAAATAATGAAACTGACTGTTGACCAGCATCAGTCTGAGGTATGGTATCATGTAAGACAGCCACGTATAACAGCATCACGCTGTAAGAGATGTCTTATCAAACCTACGACAAGCCCCACAAAAGCAATTGCAGATGTACTGAATTATCGGGCACCAGTACAAACACAAGCTAAAAAATACACTATCATTCTTTATTTCATTTTCACATCCATACTATATTTAATGTATAATTAAAAAAATAGTATAAAGCCAACTAGAGGACTATTAGTGATAGGCCACTGGAGTCAAATAGAGAATTTTAATCTGTCTAATGGGTTAACCCATTTTTAAGTATTAATTTACATAGTATTGATTATTAATAGTCATAATCATTTAATTTATGAGAGGTGGCCAAAAAATTAGAAATACATGCAACTACAATCCATGTGTCCGATGCAGTACTTGCAAGTGAAACAGGCATTGATCTGTCAAATATATGCCAGTTTTTTAACCTCTCCATGCACCTCTCAACATGAATTCTCAAGCTGGCAATCTTCTTGTTGTGTTTACTTTCTTCTGCAGTAAACTGACATTTTCCTTTGAGGAAATTAGGCATAACAAGGGATGCTCCAACTTCAGCCAAATCATCTTGAATCAAGAAACCCTTATCAGCCATTACAACATCACCTTTTTTGCAGCATTTCAAGGTAGCCAGATTTTTTAACTATATCTGGATCACTGATTGAACCAGAATAAAGCTCACTGACAAATGACACAACTCCATTAGGGGTAATTCCTACAAGTGCCTTCATTGTTGAATGTGACTTGTAGCTTGAGTAACAGGCTGCTTTGTTGTCAAGGCTTGAAGGCGAGTCCATCCGAATTTCTGTGCAATCGATGATTGATACAAGTTCTGGGCACAGTTTCTGAAACTGTTTTGGCATTAATGATTTGATCTGTTGTTTTGGTGGGCCAGTGAATACATAGTGGTTCTAGTTCAGCTCTCATGAACCTTATCCAACTGTTTAAAATGACTGAGACAGTGGACACAGAAACTCTAAACCGGTGAGCTAGATCTCGTTCTAGTAAGCCAAGTCGCAGTCGCAAGAGCACCATTGTGAACTCTTGCCACTTTGACAATTTTCGTCGTCGTCCAATTGTTCTAGATTGTTTTGGACGTTCATCAGTATTTTTACACTCAGTTCCATGATCTATTCCCTCTGCCTTATCTTTTAGTAAATCAAAGCACATGAGCACATGCTTGTAAGTAGGAAAACCACTATAGAAAGAAACGTTCTCATTTGACGTTTTGTAGCATTCAAGGTCAAATATTGGATCATGGTTCAGTTTATAAGTTAGGCTGTCTACCTGCTCTTTCAACTGAGCCACTTGATCTTCTAGGACAACAATCTGCTTGTTTTTTTCGCCTATCACTTCCCCCATATTTTTTACATGGTCCAGTTCTGTTTGAAGCCTTGCTATCTCTTCCTCATTTTTTTCACACATTTCTTTGACTTTACTCAAGCACAGAAACTGTAGACGTTTTACACTTACGTTTTGTTGGTTCGTGACAGTGTTATTGGCAGGAATTTCTTCGACATAGTGCTGCTGCATTTCGGTACGACTAGGGTCGATATTAGAGAGACACTGCTCTAGAGGCCCACTTCCTTTCTCTACTCTTCGGCGCTTTTGTTCTTGCAAAGGCAAATTGTGTTTAACAATCACTCTTCGAGGCACAACATCCTTCGCCCAGGGAAATATTGATGGTAATTGATCTCTAAAAGCTCTTCGATTTCCTGCAAAATGTGCGCCACAAATCCTTGTGCTTGAAGACGATAACTTTAAGCTATCATTTCTCACCAATCTGTCGTACTTTGCACGTAAATCAACATCAACTGGAATTCTGTGAAACGGCAACGATGGAGAATTACGCCAGTTATTAGTGCATCCCGGGACACAACAATTCCACTTTCCCATCACAAAAGATACGCTTGTTTTCTTCGAAGATAGTTAGATAGTCCTTGATACAACAGTTTTAAATTGTTTTGCTCCAAGTGCGTCCCCTCAAACGTACCACAATGCATAGCGCGCCTCTAATTAGTTACCAGTCTTCGTAATTTAATTATCATTTCCGAACTCGCGAATACCGTACAAAAAGGAAGCACAGCAAGAGATCGAGAGAAAGGTGGATAACTTCGAGTGTTGTTGGGTCGTCAAGATTCGTGACAACATTGCGTATGAAATATCGTTGTAAAATAATTTTTCTCTCTGTGTTCTCTGTGAAAGGTGATTCTATGAATATCACATCGGACACCAATAAATTTCTGAAAACGTGCTTCGTAAATAACGCTGAATTTCACACGGTTGTTGCTTTTCCATCGAAAACATATTATATCAGCTTCGTTATATGCAGTTTGATCAATGGCATTCTGATGTTTTCGACAATCTTCCTCAATGGGATAACAGTCCTCGCTTATTGGAGATCGAGACTACTAAAGAAGAAGACGTCATATTTTCCTATCATGCTGTTATCGTTGGTTGACTTTGGAGTTGGAATTCTTTCTAATTCATCGTTTGAAATGTTTCTAGTCGGCGTTATATTTGGCTATCCAAACTGTTTCTTTAAGATTCTGTTTACAATTTTGCTAAATTTCTTATCTGGTATGTCTTTTTGTACATTGGTTATTCTGAATTTTGAGCGATATTTAGCCATCGTTTACCCAATTTTTCATCGAACTAAAGTAACCAAATCTAGACTCCTATTTTCTGCTGTCATTCTTTGGTTTGGTCTGGTGATTATAATTGTCAGTCGATTTATTGATGAGATTGTTGGATTGAGAATACAAAGTTTTGTCACTTCTCTTTTCGTTGTAATTTTGATGTTTATTAATACTAAAATATTTCGCACTGGTCGACGAACAGCTCCCAACCTCAATTCAGGAAACGGACGCACGATTCAGAAAGGATTCTTATCTACGATGAAAATGGCAAAATCTTGCGGGATTGCAGTTGCTTTGACACTCTTATGCTTTTTACCCATATGTGTAACCGCTCCTATAAAGAGAAAATCCTTCGCAGTTTTGGTGATGCAGTTATGGAGTTTTGTCGCGCTTTTATTGTCTTCCACTCTGAATTCTGTGGTATTTTTTTGGAGAAACCCGATCTTGAGAAATGAGGCCAAAAAGATTTTACGTCAAACTTTTCTAAAGCCTTGATGGTGACATGAAACACTTTTACTTCCATAACGTTAAAATTGTTATAATTTTACTTCTGATTCTATAGTTTTTTTTCAGACGTTTACTGCATCTTGCGCGACTGAACTTTAGCTGAAACGTCTATAATAAATCGTATAATAAATTTATTGAACATGCCTGAATTGTTTGAATTTTAATTAATGAAGAAAGCAAGTTAAAATCTATTGTAATAATTTAATTATTATATATAGTTAAAAAACGTTTACCAAATTGACTTGCAGTTTAAATTGTATTTACATGGTTAGTTATATAGTATTACAGAGTTTGGAAGATTAATTAAATAAATAATGCAGACCCGTTCTATTATTATATATACGAGTATGCATATTAAGTTACATAACATTTCTATATTTGGCAAAAATAACAATGTTATCATGTCTGAGCTCCATTTCTGGCGTTGTATATTTCCCCATAAAAATTAACATTACATTTTACCTAAAATATGGAAATAATAAAAACTTTCGTGGTTTTAGATTTTAGACTTTTTTCTGTGAAGGTAAGCTATGAGTGTTTATCGGTTGGTGCTAAAATTAATCACATTTGAATGATTATCATAAGGCGGGCATTATTTATTAATTAAGTGAAACATATTATTTTAATTACTTGCATGTTTAACAGGAGGTTGCATGATGACACTGGTTAAAATTTATTTACAATAAAGGGACGCTTTGGTCTTTTCAGCGACTTTGATCAGTTTGAATGTTGTACGAGTTTGTCGAGCATAAAAAATAAAGTGGGGAATTAAATAAATATAACAATAATTAAAAGAAACGATTACCAATTTTAAAAAAGCCTCTAGTTTCTGTTAAGACCCCGTAGTTCAATGCGTTTGTTAGTAGAGAACTATGAGAGACTGGAACGTGTTTGTTAACTTCTGTCTGCAATCTATTGTATTCATATATACGAGTATGCATATTGAGTTACCTAATGTTTCTATAGTTGGCAAAAATAACAACCATGTCTATGATCTATATTTATGGCGTGGCATTTTTCCCCCAAAAGAATTTAACATTACTTTTTCCTTTAAAATATATAAAATGATAAGAACTTGATTGAAAAATGCTGTACGAGTTCGTCAAGCATAACAAAATAAGGTGGGTAGGTAATTTTATATAAGAATATTAAAAGAACGGATAAGCAATTAAAAGTTCTTAAAGTTTCTGTAAAGACTTGGCAATTCAATGTGTTTATTAGTAGAGATCTAAGAGAGACTGAAACGTGTTTTTATAGGGGGGCGGGCTCTCATATAGTGTTAATCTCTGTCTGCAATCTGAGTTTTAGTCTTTTATATCGTTGATCGTTGACATCTATAAGCGTGTACACCGTCTATCAAAACATGCGTTAAATTTAAATGTTTACCTTGGATACGTTTGTACTAATAAGTCATTTTTACATAAATGCGCCATGGCCAGAAATCGAGGACAACATGGCGGCAAAGCATGCGCACTGAATCCCTTTTTAATTAATTCAATATGGCGTCCTTCAATAGATTTCTTAACGAAATATAAAGAACAATCATTTTCGGTTATTTACTATTGTAAATTCCGACATGCGAACATCCAAAACTACACCAAATTGAACAATCGTTCAGCACTACAATTTCTATTAAGTTTGGAGCGTCCTAAATAGGTTCCCGAGCCCCTGACAAGCATACCTCTTATTCGCTGTTTAAAGTCTATTAATCTGCTATAGCACTTATTTTGGAGCTCCAATTTTGGCTGCTTTAATTCTGTGTTGTTTGTCCACGATGCGAACGTCTGAATTTGCTCGGGATGAACGTTACTTTGTTTTGCAGAGTTGTTCGTTCCACTTTTTCGTTGTTTAATAGGTTCCCAAAGACCTTAAAATGTACGATTTATTGCAGCCGAGTCGTTGTAATTTAATCCATCAAGCGCCGAGATAAATACTGAACTCGGCGTGAAGAAGCAATGCATTCCTCGATAATTTCGGGTTCTTGTCCGCCATTTCTTATGGAGATGTTGCTAGGTTGCCAGGGTCTTAACCCCTGTTATTATTATTAAATGTGACTGTGGATTCAGAAATAATAACCGAAATTTATGCGGCATTTTTGTGAGTATGAGGGTACAGGCCTGTCTAGACGATTAAACCTTTTGTAATTTGATATTTGGGTAAGAAATGGGTCAATAAGACATTTTAGCGAATAACTCTACTTTAATTTATTGCTACAGACTTCTGTTTATAGCCGAAATGCTCGATATTTAGCCATCAGAATTTTCAAATTAATATTTCCATCTAAATATGAGCCCACAGACCACTGCCGCTGAGTGTCCTGGATTTCTAGCCATGGCGCCCTTAGCCAATCACGTCTTGCCGAACGATCCGGCATGCCGGCGGTAGAATGTCATGGGATTAACATTGTAATTTTGTGGTCGTCATGCCTGCGAAAATTGAGTCGCTGGCATGCCGGCGGTAGGAGTCGATTGTTTTTCTTAATTAAATTTATAATGCAGTGCGTCAGAGTTTATAAGAGTATGCCTATATAGAGTTAATCGTAGCAAAAAAAATTAATGCCCAGCATAAAACACGAAATGAAGCTATAGATAAGAATAATATTTATTAACAAAAGGAACTAATGTTTGTTAATAAGTATTATTCTTATCTATGGCTTTATTTCGTGTTTTATGCTGGGCACTAATTTTTTTGCTACGATTCCGATTCCCGCCTGGTTCCTCATTGGTTACGATATATAGAATTACATATAGAGTTTGAGAAAAATAATAATTATTTGTATGATTCATTCAGTTGGTGGGTTGAAAAGTTGTATACAGGTGGATACTCTTTATTAACCGAGAGAGCGGTCATTGGGCGAATATCAGACCAGTGTCTTGACAGTTATTTTAATTTTAATTATGATATGGCTGAGAGCTTCGATCAAAATCGACATTTGTTCATTTGAAATGTGTTGAATATGTCGCGACGTACAGATGCAGTCTGTTTTATGGGGGAAAGGCTTAACATAGTAAATACGGGATCTCTAAGAGAAAAACGTAGACGACGTTCTAATACTACATTTCTTAAAATTCTGTTTTCTCAGTAGCACATACAGAGACGTGCGCTGATGTCAACTTGGTTTAAGGAATATTTCGTAAACCTGCATTAACAATTGTAATGTTCCCCGTCCACCGTAACTTAAAAATGTATCGTTCCTTCTGCATTTTGATTAATCGGAAGCAACAAGGTCGACTTCCGTTTTGGACTCAGAATTTTTTAGCGTGACGAAACGTGTTCAACCATATAGCTGCATGTTTAGTTGTTTTAATAATTATTAAGACGGTTTAAAACAACACCTGTGTCGCTCTTTATTAATGGTTTGAAAAGTGCTTATTCTTGAATCTTGTCACTTATTTCTTTTGTCAAGTTAATTATTCAGATCTGACTGACTATAAGAAGGAGGGTGAGTGAATTGAATGAAACATTTTAATTACTTGCATGTTCGGCAGGATCACAAATAGATTTATTTACAATAGAAAGATGTTTTGGTTTTTTCAGCGACCTTCATCAGTTTGAATGTTAAACGAATTGGGAAACCATAAAAAATAAGGGCGCATGGATAATTAATTATAAAATATAAAAATAATGAAAAGAAGGGATAAACAATTAAAAGTTCTTAAAGTTTCTATAAAGACCAGGGAATTCAATGTGTTTGTTATAGTAGCGAACTAAGAGAGAGACCGAAACGTGTTTTTGTTGTTAATAATTTTTAACTAGTGTCAACTCTCTTTATGAACGTTTTTTAATATGCCTGATTACAATTATAACATTTTTACTTGCAATGTGATTGGATACTTGGTCATACATTGTGGACGAGATAGTTTGGTCGGCAAATGCTTTTTGATTGAAGTTATGTTGACATTTGAACTATATTGCATTAAGCACTCAATGTGCCAATCAAAACACTAGAGAATATACGAATTTTTGCGTGTGCTAGCTTATACCGTACAAAAAGGAAGCACAGCAAGAGATCGAGAGAAAGGTGGATAACTTCGAGTGTTGTTGGGTCGTCAAGATTCGTGACAACATTGCGTACGAAATATCGTTGTAAAATAATTTTTCTCTCTGTGTTCTCTGTGAAAGGTGATTCTATGAATATCACATCGGACACCAATAAATTTCTGAAAACGTGCTTCGTAAATAACGCTGAATTTCACACGGTTGTTGCTTTTCCATCGAAAACATATTATATCAGCTTCGTTATATGCAATCATGCTGTAGTATCCATATATATATAACAAATATATATAACAAATATATATATAACAAATATATTCCATTTTGCCGTTGCCTGTTCAGTTATAGATGCACAGATGACGTCACAACGTGGTAAGAACAAAAAAGTGGCCCACGATACGCAGTCGAGTGCGTCACTGATGTTCTTACGACGTTGTTACGTCTTCTGTGCATCTATAACTGAACAGACAACAAAAAAAGGAATCTATTTGTTTTATACAATACAAAAACTTAAAAGGTTTTTAATCGAAACTCTTGCCAGATTTTGGGGCATGAAGATGGAATAAAGCAAGTCAGCTGACGTGATCTGACGTGCCCATGTGTCTGTCCTCTAATAGATCATGGACAACAACCAATGAAAACACGCATAACCACCAGGGTATTGCATAAAGAAATAAAAGTAGCGTGCTGCGTAGGCAGTGTTGAAACACCAATCGAAATATAGTAAGGTTATAGATATACTGCCGAAACAGAGAACGTATAGGAGTCTAACGTAGGAGTCTTTGTTTGTTTGTTTAATTTGTTTTTTTATTCTTTTTTGGAGACTCCTACGTTATCTGTTTCGGCAGTATCTAACATTAATATATTTTGATTATTGTATAAAGAGTTACATAACATTTCTATATTTGGCAAAAATAACAATCATGTCTATGATCCATTCCTATATAACTTTATATGATGTGGCTGGGAGATTGGACGATCACATGCAACGAATCAACATTTATTTATTATTTGTCAAGTGTTGAAAAGCATAAATGTGCGTGAATTGAATGCTATCTTTCTGTAGCATTATACAGAGTTCTTTCAATAAATGCTTTGAATCCTGAATACAAATTAGTTAATTTTTTTTAATTTTTTCGGATGGTTTTAACTCCGCAGCAGACTCTCTTTTAATTCTTCTTAATGTTGCCATAGAAACGTCGCGGCAGCTACTTGTTGAAATACACAGAACATTTAAGATGATATGACCAACTCCTTTTTTCCATAGATTAATTAAACGTGAACGTCTGCATGGAACTGCTATGGATTTATAATAAACATTTCTGGCGTGGCAATTTTTTTTAAAAAAAAAAAAGAAAGAATTCAAACACATTTTTCTTTTAAAATATAGGGAATAATTCGACCTTTTTTGTGAAGGAGAGCTTATACTACAAGTTTTGCTGATGTTGGTGCTAATATTATTCAGATCTTGCTGACTATAACATGACTATAATAAGGAGGGTGAGTGAATTGAGTAAAATATCTTAATTAGTGTCAACTCTCCTTATGAACGTTTTTTTAATATGCCTGATTATAATTATAACATTTTTACTTGCAATGTGATTGGATACTTGGTCAGCAGTACATCAACACGTTTGTTTGCTTATAGTTGGTATGCTTGGATGGACGAGATAGTTTGGTCGGCAAATGCTTTTTGATTGTAATTATGTTAACATTTGAACTATATTGAATTAAGCACTCAATGTGCCAATCAAAACACTGAGAATATTATACGAATTTTTGCGTGTGCTTACAGTACAAAAAGGAAGCACATGAGCAAGAGATCGAGAGAAAGGTGGATAACTTCGAGTGTTGTTGGTCATCAAGATTCGTGACAACATTGCATGCAAAACATTGCTCTGAAATAATTTTTCCCGCTGTGTTGTCTTTCATGAAAGGTGATTCTATGAATACCACATTGGGTAGTAACAATTTTTTGAAAACTTGTTTCGTAAATAATGCTGAGTATGTCACGGTTGTTGCTTTTCCTTCGAAAGGATATTACATCAGCTTTGTTCTCTGCAGTGTGGTCAATGGCATTCTGATGTTTTCGACAATTTTCCTCAATGGGATAACAGTCCTCGCTTATTGGAGTTCCACTCAACTAAGAAAGAAGACGTCATATTTTCCTATCATGCTGTTATCGTTGGTTGACTTTGGAGTTGGGATTCTTTCTAATTCATCGTTTGAAATGTTTCTAGTCGGCGTTATATTTGGCTATTCAAACTGTTTCTTTAAGATTCTGTTTACAATTTTTCTAAATTTCTTATCTGGTATGTCTTTTTGTACACTGGTTATTTTGAATTTTGAACGGTATTTAGCTATCGTTTACCCATTTTTTCATCGAGCTAAAGTAACCAAATCTAGACTCCTATTTTCTGCTGTCATTCTTTGGTTTGTTCTGGTGATTATAATTGTCAGTCGATTTATTGGTGAGATTGTTGGATTCATAATACAAAGTTTTCTAATTTCTCTCTACGTTGTAATTTTGATGTTTATTAATACTAAAATATTTCTCACTGGTCGACGAACAGCTCCCAACCTCAGTTCAGGAAACGGACGCACGATTCAGAAAAGATTTTTATCTACGATGAAAATGGCAAAATCATGCGGGATTGTAGTTGGTTGCACGCTCTTATGCTTTTTACCCGTATGTGTAACCGTTCCTATAAAGACAGAATCCTTCGCCGTTTTGGTGATGCAGTTATGGAGTTTTGTCGCACTTTTATTGTCTTCCACTCTGAATTCTGTGGTATTTTTTTGGAGAAACCCGATCTTGAGAAATGAGGCCAAAAAGATTTTACGTCAAACTTTTCTAAAGCCTTGATGGTGACATGAAACAATTTTACTTCCATAACGTTAAAATTGCTATTGTTTTACTTCTGGTTTTATAGTCTTTTTCAGACGTTTACTGTCTTGCACGACTGAACTTTAGCTGAAGCGTCTATAATAAATCGTATAACAAATTTAATTAATGAAGAAAGCAAGTAAAAATCTATTGTAATAAGTTAGTTGTTATAGTTAAAAAACGTTTCCCGAATTGACTTCCAGTTTAAATTGTATTTACATGGTTATAGTTTATAGTAAATATTATAGAGTTTGGAACGCTGTCGATATTCTATTTCTTAATGAAATAAATAACGCAGATCCGTTCTATTATTATATACGAGTATGTATATTAAATTACATAACGTTTCTATATTTGGAAAAAATAACAATGTTATCATGTCTGAGGTCCATTTCTGGCGTTGTATATTTCCCCATAAAAAATTAACTTTACATTTTACCTAAAATATGGAAATAATAAAAACTTTCGTGGTTTTAAATTTTAGACTTTTTTTCTGTGAAGGTAGGCTACGAGTGTTTATCGGTTGGTGCTAAAATTAATCACATTTGACTGATTATCATAAGGAGGGCATTCTTTATTAATTAAGTGAAACATATATTATTTTAATTACTTGCATGTTTAACAGGATGTTGCATGATGACACTGGTTAAAATTTATTTACAATAAAGGGACGCTTTGCATGGTCTTTTCAGCGACTTTGATCAGTTTGAATGTTGTACGAGTTTGTCGAGCATAAAAAATAAAGTGCACGTGGGTAATTAAATAAATATAACAATAATTAAAAGAAAGGATTACCAATTTTAAAAAAGCCTTTAGTTTCTGTTAAGACCCCATAGTTCAATGTGTTTGTTAGTAGTGAACTATGAGAGACTGGAATCGAAATATATAGTAAGGTTAGATATACTGCCGAAACAGAGAACGTAGGAATCTAACGTTTCGAGCGAAGGCCCTTCGTCAGAGAAACGTAAAGAGTGTAAACAAACAATGAGCTTATATACGAAAGGTAATCATGTGACTAAAAATAAGCCAATCAGATAAAAATAACAATAACAAATTGATAATGAGATGCGAAAAATTAGCCAATCAAAGCAAAATAACAATAACAAATAGATAATGAGATGCGAAAGACATTTGCTATTCATACCGTCGATGAGCAAAAAGGAGTGGGTGTAGAAAGGATGAGCGAGAGTAAAAATAGATAAATTAATAAAGTGAAAACGCTGTTTATGTCCGCCCTTGCTAGACAGAAACAACGTCTTCAGAGGTGTTAAATAAAAGAAAAACGTTCGTTGAGTCCGTGAGGATGAATGGTACCAATTTTGAAAATGAGACGCTTTTTCTAGTTTCTTTGCGGCGGAACGTGTCTGTTAACTTCTGTCTGCAATCTATTGTATTCATATATACGAGTATGCATATTGAGTTACATAATGTTTTGGCAAAAATAACAACCATGTCTATGATCTATATTTATGGCGTGGCATTTTTTCCCCAAAAAAATTTAACATTACTTTTTCCTTTAAAATATAGAAAATTATAAGAACTGGATTGAAAAATGCTGTACGAGTTCGTCAAGTATAAAAAATAAGGTGGATAGGTAATTTTATATAAGAATATTAAAAGGAAGGATAAGCAATTAAAAGTTCTTAAAGTTTCTGTAAAGACTTGGCAATTCAATGTGTTTATTAGTAGAGAGCTAAGAGAGACTGAAACGTGTTTTTATATGGGGGGTGGGGGGGGGGGGGGTGCAATCTGAGTTTTAGTGGCTTGGTGGTAGGAGCTTCTGGACGGTGCTACTACTCTGAAGGTTGTGGGTTTGACTCCCGTCTGAAACTCAGAGCTTAACAACTTACGACAGCTTTAACCGCAAATATAGTCGTTGAAATCTGTAAGCGCGTGTACACCGTCTATCAAAACATGTTTTAAATTTAATTGTTTACCTTGGATACGTTTGTACTAATAAGTAATTGTTACATAAATGTGCGCGCCCTTAGCCAAACACGTCTTGCTGAACGATCCAGCATGCCGGCGGCAGAATGTCATGTGATTAACATTGTAATACCATGATCGCCTCTGATTCTTTTGTTCTCCGAGGGAATGTAAACCTCGTATTTCCCTCATTGCTCATGCAAGAGGGAAATTTATTCTTTGTCTTCTAATTTTCCCGTGCATGTTGATGAGGGAAAATTAGAAGACAAATAAATCCTTTGTCTCCTTCTAATTTTCCCGTGCATGTTGATGAGGGAAAATTAGAAGACAAAGAAATCTTTTGTCTTCTTCTCAATTTCCCGCTTGCATATATTTTCCCTCATCAACATGCACGGGAAAATTAGATGCAACTTCTCTGATCAACCGTGTAAATTTCCTGTCGGTAAGATTCTCAAAGTTTTCCTCGGCAATCATAATATTACAAACTAATAACATGACTTTTCGGGAAATTAGCGATTAAATTTCCCCTTTGCCTCGGGAAGATTTGTAAAAGTCCTCGGGCCTGCGGCCCTCGCACTTTCACAAACCTTCCCTCGGCGGCGGGGAAATTTAATCGCTAATTTCCCTCAAGTCATGTTATTACTTATAATAATTTTGTGGTCGTCATGCCTGCGAAAATTGAGTCACGCTCAACGTCGTCGGTATGCCGGCGGTAGGAGTCGATTGTTTTTCTTAATGAAATATATAATGCGATGCGTCGGAGTTTATACGAGTATGCCTTTATAGCAAAAAAAATAATTCCCGGCATAAAACACGAAATAAAACCATAGATAAGAATAATATTTATTAACAAAAGGAACTAACGTTTGTTAATATGTATTATTCTTATCTATGGCTTTATTTCGTGTTTTATGCTGGGCACTAATTTTTTTGCTACGATTATGATTCCCGCCTGGTTCCTCATTGGTTACGATATATAAAATTACATATAGAGTTTGAGGAAAATAATAAATATTTGTATGATTCATTCAGTTGGTGGGTTGAAAAGTTGTATACAGATGGATACTCTTTATTAACCGAGAGAGCGGTCATTGTGCGAATATATCAGACCAGTGTCTTGACAGTTATTTTAATTTTAATTATCATATGGCTGGGAGCTTTGATCCAAATCGACATTTGTTCATTTCTTTTAAAATGTGTTGAATATGTCGTGACGAAGGGGGGAAGGGCTAGTAAATACGGGATCTTTAAGAGAAAAACTTGGACGACGTTCAATTCTATATAACTATATACTACATTTCTTCTTAAAATTCTGTTTTCTCAGTAGCACATTTAGCGACGTGCGCATGCAGATGTAAACTTGGTTTAAGGAACATTTCGTAAACCTGCATTAACAATTGTAATTTTCCCCGTCTTACTCTACTTAACTTAAAAATTCACGTTCGTTCTGCATTTTGATTAATCGGAAGCAACAAGGCCGATTTCCGTTTTGGACTTAGAATTTTTTAGCGTGACGAAACGTCTTCAACCAGAGAGCTACTTGTTTAGTTGTTTTTATAATTATTAAGATGGTTTAAAACAACACCTTTGTCGCTCTTTATTAATTGTTTGAAAAGTGCTTATTCTTATGATGACTTGGAATTTTTGGGAATTCATCGTTTGAAATATTTCTGGTCAGCGTTATACTTCGTTGGATTGTGAAAACTTTTCATTCATTATTCTGTACGTATAACATTGACCAAATTTGTTATCTGGCATGTCTGTATACGTTATGTCTTCTGAATGTTGAACGATATTTAGCCATCATTAATACCCAATTTTTCATCGAACTAAAGTAACCAAATTTCGACTCCTTTTTTCTGCTGTCATTCTTTGGTTTGTTCTGGCGATTGTGATGATCAGTGGATTTGTTGATGCGATTGTTGGATTGATAATACGCAGTTCTTTGACACGTCTTTATATACGTTGTAATTTTGTTGTTCATTAATACTAAAATATTTCTCACTGGTCGACGAACAGCTCCCAGCCTCACTCCAGGGAGCGGTCGCACAATTGAGAAAAAAAATGTTCATCTTCGGTGGAAATGCCAAAATCATGCGAGATTGCAGTTGGTTGCACACTCTCGTTCGGTCCTATAAAGACAAAATATTTCCACGTTATGGTAATGCATTCGTGAAGTCTTCTCGCAGTTTATTGTCTTCTACTCTGACGAATGAGGCGATAAAGATTTTACGCGCGGCAAACTTTTCTAAAGCCTTGATGGTGACATGATCACAATTCTATACTTGTCTTCTATAACGTTAAGATTGTTATAGTTTTACTTCTTATTGTATATAGTTTTTTCCAGACGTTGTCTTGCACTGGACTTTAGCCGAAACGTTTATAATCAATATATTTTTATGAATTCATTGAACATGCCTGCACTGTTTGAATTTTATTGAAGAAAGCAAGTTATAATCTAATGTTAGAAGTTAATTATTTCAGTTAAAAAATGTTAACCGAATAGACCGATTGCAAAACTCCCTAGAAGCGAGGCTTTTCGCTGGTCACCGTTGCTAGGACCCAATGCACATTACTTTATTGGCCGTTGTTGTAGTACACCAATAATAACGGCCAATAAACTAACGTGTATCGGGCCCTAGAAACGGTAACCACAGAAAAGCCTCGCTTCCAGGTAGTTTTGCAATCGGTCTATTGGCTTCCAGTTTAAAATTGTATATATCGTTAGTTAAACAGAGTTTGAAACGCCATTAATTTTTGTCTTAATGAAATAAATAATGCAGATTTGTCGCGGTGTATATACGAGTATCCATATATTATATATATATATATAACAAATAGATTCAATTTTGCCGTTACCTGTTGATGCACAGATGACGTCACAACGTCGTAAGAACAAAAAAGTGGCCCACGAGACGCAGTCGAGTGCATCACTGATGTTCTTACGACGTTGTTACGTCTTCTGTGCATCTATAACTGAACAGACAACAAAAAAAAAGAATCTATTTGTTTTATACAATACAAAAACTTAAAAGGTTTTAATCGAAACTCTTGCCAGATTTTGGGGCATGAAGAAGGAATAAAGCAAGTCAACTGACGGGATCTGACGTGTCCATGTGTCTGTCATCTAATAGATCATGGCCAACAACCAATTAAAACACGCATAGCCACCAGGGTATTGCATAAAGAAATAAAAGTAGCGTGCTGCGTAGGCAGTGTTGAAACAACAATCGAAATATAGTAAGGTTAGATATATACTGCCGAAACAGAGAACGTAGGACTCTAACGTAGGAGTCTATTTGTTTTGGTTTTTTTTAATTTGTTTTTTTTATTCTTTTTTGGAGACTCCTACGTTCTCTGTTTTGGCAGTATATCTAACCTTAATATATTTTGATTATTGTATAAAGAGTTGCATGACATTTCTATATTTGGCAAAAATAACAATCATGTCTATGATCCATTCGTGTATAACTTTATATGATGTGGCTGGGAGATTGGACGATCACATGCAACGAATCAACATTTATTTATTATTTGTCAAGTGTTGAAAAGCATAAATGTCCGTGGATTGAATGCTATCTTTCTGTAGCATTATACAGAGTCCTTTCAATAAATGCTTTGAATCCTGAATACAAATTAGTTAATTTTTTTTAATTTTTTCGGATGGTTTTAACTCCGCAGCAGACTCTCTTTTAATTCTTCTTAATGTTGCCATAGAAACGTCGCGGCAGCTACTTGTTGAAATACACAGAACATTTAACATGATATGACCAACTCCTTTTTTCCATAGTTTAATTAAACGTGAACGTCTGCATGGAACTGCTATGGATTTATAATAAACATTTCTGGGGTAGCAATTTAAAAAAAAAATAATACTAAAGAATTCAAACACATTTTTCTTTTAAAATATAGAGAATAATTAATAATTGATGATGTTGGTGCTATTATTATTCAGATCTGACTGACTATAATAAGGAGGCCGGGTACCGGTGAGTGAATTGAGTGAAACATTTTAATTACGTGCAATGTTCGGCAGGATCACAAATAGATTTATTTACAATAGAAAGATGTTTCGGTTTTTTCAGCGACCTTCATCAGTTTGAATGTTAAACGAATTGGGAAACCATAAAAAATAAGGGTGCATGGATAATTAATTATAAAATATAAAAATAATGAAAAGAAGGGATAAACAATTAAAAGTCCAGGTTCTATAAAGACCAGGGAATTCAATGTGTTTGTTATAGTAGCGAACTAAGAGAGAGACCGAAACGTGTTTTTGTTGTTAATAATTTTTAACTAGTGTCAATTACTCTCTTTATGAACGTTTTTTTAGTATGCTTGATTACAATTATAACATTTTTACTTGCAATGTGATTGGATACTTGATCAGCAGTACATCAACGCGTTTGGTTGCTTAGTTGCTACGCTTCCATTGTGGACGAGATAGTTTGGTCGGCAAATGCTTTTTGATTGAAATTATGTTGACATTTGAACTATATTGCATTAAGCACTCAATGTGCCAATCAAAACACTAGAGAATATACGAATTTTTGCGTGTGCTTACAGTACAAAAAGGAACCACATCAAGAGATCGAGAGAAAGGTGGATAACTTCGAGTGTTGTTGGGTCGTCAAGATTCGTGACAACATTGCGTACGAAATATCGTTGTAAAATAATTTTTCTCTCTGTGTTCTCTGTGAAAGGTGATTCTATGAATATCACATCGGACACCAATAAATTTCTGAAAACGTGCTTCATAAATAACGCTGAATATGACACGGTTGTTGCTTTTCCATCGAAAACATATTATATCAGCTTCGTTATCTGCAGTCTTGTCAATGGCATTCTGATGTTTTTGACAATCTTCCTCAATGGGATAATAGTCCTCGCTTATTGGAGATCGAAACTACTTAAGAAGAAGACGTCCTATTTTCCTATCATGCTGTTATCGTTGGTTGACTTTGGAGTTGGAATTCTTTGTAATTCATCGTTTGAAATCTTTCTACTCGGCGTTATTTTTGGTTATCCAAACTGTTTCTTGGAAATTCTGTTTACAATTTTGGTAAATTTCTTATCTGGTATGTCTTTTTGTACATTGGTTATTCTGAATTTTGAACGATATTTAGCCATCGTTTACCCAATTTTTCATCGAACTAAAGTAACCAAATCTAGACTCCTATTTTCTGCTGTCATTCTTTGGTTTGTTCTGGTGATTATAATTGTCAGTCGATTTTTTGATGAGATTGTTGGATTGATAATACAAAGTTTTGTAGCTTCTCTTTTCGTTGTAATTTTGACGTTTATTAATACTAAAATATTTCTCACTGGTCGACGAACAGCTCCCAACTCAATTCAGGAAACGGACGCACGATTCAGAAAAGATTCTTATCTACGATGAAAATGGCAAAATCATGCGGGATTGCAGTTGCTTTGACACTCTTATGTTTTTTACCCATATGTGTAACCGCTCCTATAAAGAGAGAATCCTTCGCCGTTTTGGTGGTGCAGTTATGGAGTGTTGTCGCACTTTTATTGTCTTCCACTCTGAATTCTGTGGTATTTTTTTGGAGAAACCCGATCTTGAGAAATGAGGCTAAAAAGATTTTACGTCAAACTTTTCTAAAGCTTTAATGATGACATGAAACAATTTTACTTCCGTAACGTTAAAATTGGTATAATTTTACTTCTGATTCTATAGTTTTTTTCAGACGTTTTACTGTCTTGCGCGACTGAACTTTAGCTGAAACGTCTATATAATAAATTTATTGAACATGCCTGAATTGTTTGAATTTTAATTAATGAAGAAAGCAAGTCAAAATCTATTGTAATAATTTAATTATTATATATAGTTAAAAAACGTTTACCGAATTGACTTGCAGTTTAAATTGTATTTACATGGTTAGTTATATAGTATTACAGAGTTTGGAAGATTAATGAAATAAATAATGCAGACCCGTTCTATTATTATATATACGAGTATGCATATTAAGTTACATAACATTTCTATATTTGGCAAAAATAACAATGTTATCATGTCTGAGGTCCATTTCTGGCGTTGCATATTTCCCCATAAAAATTAACATTACATTTTACCTAAAATATGGAAATAATAAAAACTTTCGTGGTTTTAAATTTAAGACTTTTTTCTGTGAAGGTAAGCTATGAGTGTTTATCGGTTGGTGCTAAAATTAATCACATTTGACTGATTATGATAAGGAGGACATTATTTATTAATTAAGTGAAACATATTATTTTAATTACTTGCATGTTTAACAGGAGGTTACATGATGACACTGGTTAAAATTTATTTACAATAAAGGGACGCTTTGGTGTTTTCAGCGACTTTGATCAGTTTGAATGTTGTACGAGTTTGTCGAGCATAAAAAATAAAGTGGGGAAATTAAATAAATATAACAATAATTAAAAGAAAGGATTACCAATTTTAAAAAAGCCTTTAGTTCTGTTAAGACCCCGTAGTTCAATGCGTTTGTTAGTAGAGAACTATGAGAGACTGGAACGTGTTTGTTAACTTCTGTCTGCAATCTATTGTATTCATATATACGAGTATGCATATTGAGTTACCTAATGTTTCTATAGTTGGCAAAAATAACAACCATGTCTATGATCTATATTTATGGCGTGGCATTTTTTCCCCGAAACATTACTTTTTCCTTTAAAATATAGAAAAGTATAAGAACTTGATTGAAAAATGCTGTACGAGTTCGTCAAGCATAAAAAATAAGGTGGGTAGGTAATTTTATATAAGAATATTAACAGAACGGATAAGCAATTAAAAGTTCTTAAAGTTTCTGTAAAGACTTGGCGATTGAATGTGTTTATTAGTAGAGAGCTAAGAGAGACTGAAACGTGTTTTTATAGGGGGTCGGGCCCTGATATAGTGTTAATCTCTGTCTGCAATCTGAGTTTTAGTGCCTTATATCGTTGATCGTTGACATCTATAAGCGTGTACACCGTCTATCAAAACATATGTTAAATTTAAATGTTTACCTTGGATACGTTTGTACTAATAAGTCATTTTTACATAAATGCGCGCGCCCTTAGCCAATCACGTCTTGCCGAACGATCCGGCATGCCGGCGGCAGAATGTCATGGGATTAACATTGTAATTTTGTGGTCGTCATGCCTGCCAAAATTGAGTCGCTGGCATGCCGGCGGTAGGAGGCGATTGTTTTTCTTAATGAAATATATAATGCAATGCGTCAGAGTTTATACGAGTATGCCTATATAGAGTTAATCGTAGCAAAAAAAATTAATGCCCAGCATAAAACACGAAATGAAGCTATAGATAAGAATAATATTTATTAACAAAAGGAACTAATGTTTGTTAATAAGTATTATTCTTATCTATGGCTTTATTTCGTGTTTTATGCTGGGCACTAATTTTTTTGCTACGATTCCGATTCCCGCCTGGTTCCTCATTGGTTACGATATATAGAATTACATATAGAGTTTGAGAAAAATAATAATTATTTGTATGATTCATTCAGTTGGTGGGTTGAAAAGTTGTATACAGGTGGATACTCTTTATTAACCGAGAGAGCGGTCATTGACCGAATATCAGTTCATTTGAAATGTGTTGAATATGTCGCGACGTACAGATGCAGTCTGTTTTATGGGGGAGGGCTTAACATAGTAAATACGGGATCTCTAAGAGAAAAACTTAGACGAGGTTCTAATACTACATTTCTTAAAATTCTGTTTTCTCAGTAGCACATATAGAGACGTGCGCTGATGTCAACTTGGTTTAAGGAATATTTCGTAAACCTGCATTAACAATTGTAACGTTCCCCGTCTACCGTAACTTAAAAATGTATCGTTCGTTCTGCATTTTGATTAATCGGAAGCAACAAGGTCGACTTCCGTTTTAGACTCAGAATTTTTTAGCGTGACGAAACGTGTTCAACCATATAGCTGCATGTTTAGTTGTTTTAATAATTATTAAGACGGTTTAAAACAACACCTGTGTCGCTCTTTATTAATGGTTTGAAAAGTGCTTATTCTTGAATCTTGTCACTTATTTCTTTTGTCAAGTTAATTATTCAGATCTGACTGACTATAATAAGGAGGGTGAGTGAATTGAATGAAACATTTTAATTACTTGCATGTTCGGCAGGATTACAAATAGATTTATTTACAATAGAAAGATGTTTCGGTTTTTTTAGCGACCTTCATCAGTTTGAATATATGTTAAACGAATTGGGAAACCATAAAAAATAAGGGTGCATGGATAATAAGTCGATTAATAAGGTGATTTTTCGAGAATTACCGTTTTACGGTGCCAATATTAATGAATTTCATACATATAAATCTAATTACTCTCGACTAGAACTCCAGAAACGTTCATTTTCTCGATTTGGCGACGTAATTTGGAATAGTATCACTCCATGCCTGCGGGCAACACGCAAACAGATATTTAAGTCCAAAATACATCAAGCGCTCAAAACAATTCTCGAAACTGAGAATGACTTTGTTGATGTGTCCATGATAGTAGATAGATTGCCAAATGTAACTCAGTTAATTTAAAATATTTTTTTATTGGCCTAACAAATAATAGCTTCTTAAACTGTTGTAGCAAGCATACGGCGGGCGATAAAGGCATCTTCACTGAAGTAATATATTATAAAGTTTTGTGTTGGTGGGGATGTTTTTGTCGCTTAGCTTTTTCTAACACAATAGTTCTGAGGTAGATTTATTTATATATGTTAATATATCGCTGCATAACTCTGACCAATTCTTTCTTTTTTAATGTTTGGACAATTTCAATTTCAATTACTTTCAGATATCTGAGCTCATTACCCGCCACGATTAGCTTAGCTATCAGCGGGTAACGACAATTGTAAATATATTTAAATTTACAAATCATTAAAACTTTACTTTTACTTTTACTTTAATTAATTACTCGGGCTACCGCAGGTAGACGAGTCTAGGTTTCGGATACTTGGTCAGCAGTACATCAACGCGTTTGGTTGGTTAGTTGCTATGCTTGCATTGTGGACGAGATAGTTTAGTTGGCAAATGCTTTTTGATTGAAGTTATGTTGACATTTGAACTATATTGCATTAAGCACTCAATGTGCCAATCAAAACACTAGAGAATATACGAATTTTTGCGTGTGCTTACAGTACAAAAAGGAAGCACATCAAGAGATCGAGAGAAAGGTGGATAACTTCGAGTGTTGTTGGGTCGTCAAGATTCGTGACAACATTGCTTACGAAATATCGTTGTAAAATACTTTTTCTCTCTGTGTTGTCCTCTGTGAAAGGTGATTCTATGAATATCACATCGGACACCAATAAATTTCTGAAAACGTGCTTCATAAATAACGCTGAATATGACACGGTTGTTGCTTTTCCATCGAAAACATATTATATCAGCTTCGTTATATGCAGTCTGATCAATGGCATTCTGATGTTTTCGACAATCTTCCTCAATGGGATAACAGTCCTCGCTTATTGGAGATCCACTCAACTAAGAAAGAAGACGTCATATTTTCCTGTCATGCTGTTATCGTTGGTTGACTTTGGAGTTGGAATTCTTTCTAATTCATCGTTTGAAATGTTTCTAGTCGGCGTTATATTTGGCTATCCAAACTGTTTCTTTAAGATTCTGTTTACAATTTTGCTAAATTTCTTATCTGGTATGTCTTTTTGTACATTGGTTATTCTGAATTTTGAACGATATTTAGCCATCGTTTACCCAATTTTTCATCGAATTAAAGTAACCAAATCTAGACTCCTATTTTCTGCTGTCATTCTTTGGTTTGTTCTGGTGATTATAATTGTCAGTCGATTTTTTGATGAGATTGTTGGATTGATAATACAAAGTTTTGTAGCTTCTATTTTCGTTGTAATTTTGATGCTTATTAATACTAAAATATTTCTCACTGGTCGACGAACAGCTCCCAACCTCAATTCAGGAAACGGACGCACGATTCAGAAAAGATTCTTATCTACGATGAAAATGGCAAGATCATGCGGGATTGCAGTTGCTTTGACACTCTTATGTTTTTTACCCATATGTGTAACCGCTCCTATAAAGAGAGAATCCTTCGCCGTTTTGGTGGTGCAGTTATGGAGTGTTGTCGCACTTTTATTGTCTTCCACTCTGAATTCTGTGGTATTTTTTTGGAGAAACCCGATCTTGAGAAATGAGGCTAAAAAGATTTTACGTCAAACTTTTCTAAAGCCTTAATGATGACATGAAACAATTTTACTTCCGTAACGTTAAAATTTGTATAATTTTACTTCTGATTCAAGACGTTTTACTGTCTTGCGCGACTGAACTTTAGCTGAAACGTCTGTATAATAAATTTATTGAACATGCCTGAATTGTTTGAATTTTAATTAATGAAGAAAGCAAGTCAAAATCTATTGTAATAATTTAATTATTATATATAGTTAAAAAACGTTTACCGAATTGACTTGCAGTTTAAATTGTATTTACATGGTTAGTTATATAGTATTACAGAGTTTGGAAGATTAATTAAATAAATAATGCAGACCCGTTCTATTATTATATATACGAGTATGCATATTAAGTTACATAACATTTCTATATTTGGCAAAAATAACAATGTTATCATGTCTGAAGTCCATTTCTGGCGTTGCATATTTCCCCATAAAAATTAACATTACATTTTACCTAAAATGTGGAAATAATAAAAACTTTCGTGGTTTTAGATTTTAGACTTTTTTCTGTGAAGGTAAGCTATGAGTGTTTATCGGTTGGTGCTAAAATTAATCACATTTGAATGATTATCATAAGGAGGGCATTATTTATTAATTAAGTGAAACATATATTATTTTAATTACTTGAATGTTTAACAGGAGGTTGCATGATGACACTGGTTAAAATTTATTTACAATAAAGGGACGCTTTGGTCTTTTCAGCGACTTTGATCAGTTTGAATGTTGTACGAGTTTGTCGAGCATAAAAAATAAAGTGGGGAATTAAATAAATATAACAATAATTAAAAGAAAGGATTACCAATTTTAAAAAAGCCTTTAGTTTCTGTTAAGACCCCGTAGTTCAATGCATTTGTTAGTAGAGAACTATGAGAGACTGGAACGTGTTTGTTAACTTCTGTCTGCAATCTATTGTATTCATATATACGAGTATGCATATTGAGTTACCAAATGTTTCTATAGTTGGCAAAAATAACAACCATGTCTATGATCTATATTTATGGCGTGGCATTTTTTCCCCAAAAGAATTTAACATTACTTTTTCCTTTAAAATATAGAAAATTATAAGAACTTGATTGAAAAATGCTGTACGAGTTCGTCAAGCATAACAAAATAAGGTGGGTAGGTAATTTTATATAAGAATGTTAAAAGAACGGATAAGCAATTAAAAGTTCTTAAAGTTTCTGTAAAGACTTGCCAATTCAATGTGTTTATTAGTAGAGATCTAAGAGAGACTGAAACGTGTTTTTATAGGGGGGCGGGCTCTCATATAGTGTTAATCTCTGTCTGCAATCTGAGTTTTAGTGCCTTATATGGTAAAGGAGGTAAACTCGGCAGCCCACAAGAGCAGCTGAACAAAGCATTTGCTGAGCAGCACACCTGGCAAAAACAAATGAAAAATACGTTTATCGATTTATACAAACATAAAGGAAACCTCTCACAGTACATTGTTTACTCACTTTAACTTTTTCCATGTTTTGAAGTCCTTTAAATCGTTGATCGTTGACGTCTATCAAAACATATGTTAAATTTAAATGTTTACCTTGGATACGTTTGTACTAATAAGTCATTTTTACATAAATGCGCGCGCCCTTAGCCAATCACGTCTTGCCGAACGATCCGGCATGCCGGCGGAAGAATGTCATGGGATTAACATTGTAATTTTGTGGTCGTCATGCCTGCGAAAATTGAGTCGCTGGCATGCCGGCGGTAGGAGTCGATTGTTTTTCTTAATGAAATATATAATGCAATGCATCAGAGTTTATACGAGTATGGCTATATAGAGTTAATCGTAGCAACAAAAATTAATACCCAGCATAAAACACGAAATGAAGCTATAGATAAGAATAATGTTTATTAACAAAAGGAACTAACGTTTGTTAATAAGTATTATTCTTATCTATGGCTTTATTTCGTGTTTTATGCTGGGCACTAATTTTTTTGCTACGATTCCGATTCCCGCCTGGTTCCTCATTGGTTACGATATATAGAATTACATATAGAGTTTGAGAAAAATAATAATTATTTGTATGATTCATTCAGTTGGTGGGTTGAAAAGTTGTATACAGGTGGATACTCTTTATTAACCGAGAGAGCGATCATTGCGCGAATATCAGACCAGTGTCTTGACAGTTATTTTAATTTTAATAATGATATGGCTGAGAGCTTCGATCAAAATCGACATTTGTTCATTTCTTTTGAAATGTGTTGAATATGTCGTGACGCACAGACGCAGTCTGTTTTATGGGGGGAAGGGCTTAACTCTTTCCTGTCCGAATTGGTATTTAGTATTTTATTCTGGCTAACGCCAGACGATTTTATTCATCTCTGGGGAAGCCCTCGGACAGGAATGAGTTAACCTAGTAAATACGGGATCTTTAAGAGAAAAACTTGGACGAGGTTCTATATGACTATATACTGCATTTCTTCTTAAAATTCTGTTTTCTCAGTAGCACATTTAGCGACGTGCGCAGATGTAAACTTGGTTTAAGGAATATTTCGTAAACCTGCATTAACAATTGTAATGTTCCCCGTCTACTTAACTTTAAAATTAACGTTCGTTCTGCATTTTGATTAATCGGACTTCCGTTTTGGACTTAGAATTTTTTAGCGTGACGAAACGTGTTCAACTATATAGCTGCATGTTAGTTGTTTTAATAATTATTAAGACAGTTTAAAACAACACCTTTGTCGCTCTTTATTAATGGTTTGAAAGTGCTTATTCTTATGATGTGACTTGCAATTTTTGGGAATTCATCGTTTGAAATATTTCTGGTCAGCGTCATGTTGGGTTATGAAAACTGTTCATTCATTCTGTACGTACCATTGACTGACAAATTTGTTATCTGGCATGTATTTATACGTTATGTGTTCTGAATGTTGAACGATATTTAGCCATCGTTCATACCTAATTTTTCGTCGAACTAAAGTAACTAAATCTGGACCCCTATTTTCTACTGTCATTCTTTGGTTTGTTCTGGCGATTGTGATTATCAGTGGATTTGTTGATGCGATTGTTGGATTGATAATACGCAGTTGTTTGATATGTCTTTACGTTGTAATTTTGTTGTTTGTTAATACTAAAATATTTCTCACTGGTCGAGGAACAGCTCCCAACCTTAGGGAGCGGTCGCACAATTCAGAAAAAATGCGGGATTGCAGTTGGTTGCGCATGCACTCTCGTTCGGTTTTATAAAGACAAAACCTTCCGACGTTATGGTAATGGATTCTCGCAGTTTATTGTCTTCTACTCTAAATTCTGTGGTATTTTTTTGGAGAAACCCGATCTTGAGAAATGAGGCGATAAAGATTTTACGTGGCAAACCTTTCTGAAACTTTGATGGTGACATGAAACAATTCTACTTGTCTTCTATAACGTTAAAATTCTTATAGTTTTACTTCTTATTGTCTATAGTTTTTTTCCAGACGTTGTCTTGCACTGGACTTTAGCCGAAACATTTATAATCAATATATTTTTATGAATTCATTGAACATGCCTGCACTGTTTGAATTTTATTGAAGAAAGCTGAGTTATAATCTAATGTTAGAAGTTAATTATTTCAGTTAAAAAATGTTAACCGAATAGACCGATTACAATACTCCCTAGAAGCGAGGCTTTTCGCTGGTTACCGTTGCTAGGGCCCGATGCACGTTACTTTTTTGGCCGTTGTTATAATACAACAATAATAACGGTCAATAAACTAACGTGTATCGGGCCCTAGAAACGGTAACCTGCACCGAAAAACCTCGCTTCCAGGGAGTTTTGCGATCTATTGACTTCCAGTTTAAAATTGTATATATCGGTAGTTAAACAGAGTTTGGAACGCCATTAATTTTTATCTTAATGAAATAAATAATGCAGATTTGTCGTGGTGTATATACGAGAGAGAGAGAGAGAGAGAGAGACTTTTTTTGTGAAGGAGAGCTTATACTACAAGTTTTGATGATGTTGGTGCTATTATTATTATTCAGATCTGACTGACTATAATAAGGAGGGTGAGTGAAACATTTGAATTACTTGCAATGTTCGGCAGGATCACAAATAGATTTATTTACAACAGAAAGATGTTTCGTTTTTTTCAGCGACCTTCATCAGTAGTAATACCCCCCCCCCCCCCCCATCTGGCCGATTCATAATTAATTAACTTCCCCCCTAAACCCTTAGCTGTTACTTGCCACGCTTTCTGTTACTAAGTGTGATATTTGCATATTCATCCTCAGTGCACGTGCAGGAGACAAAAGAGAAACTCATTAGGGGTCATTAAGAGGATTAAGCGCTTAGGCAAGTCTAGGCGAGAAGGTCATTAGCAGTGTTACCATAGCGAAACCGCGTCGCGGCCTTCATTCGAACTCTGTTCTCGTACGAGTATCATCGAAAGTTTTTGGCGTTGTTTGGAAAGTTTTATTGGATTTATTCTCTTATTTTGGCTGTGATCAAGATGTCTCAAACGGTAAGTTGGTCTTTTGAGCATTTATGAAACGTTTGTTCGTTGAATAAAATTTTGCTGTATATACTTATGAATTTCGCCTTCGTGTTCTAGATTGATATGATTGATATGATCAAGGCTTGCGAGAGTGAGAGCGCTCTAGAGTTTCTCGGAGAGTCGTTTGTTTGATTGATTGATTTAAATTTATTTATGCACGGTAAGCCTTTCAACTTACGTTGTTTTTAAAAGGGCCGTGCTATCTTTAAATATTTACAAGCTAAAAAATTTTGTATAAAAACAAAAAAAAACAAAAAACAACTATTTTACACATACAGCATATATATATATATACATTTTTTTGAATTTGTTTTGTAATATTAATAAAAAGGTAAACAATTTGTCAATTTAATTAACTGAATATTGATTCCAAACCTTAGCCCCTAAATAACTAAAGCTTCGCTTCATGGAATTAGTATTTGGTTTAGATAACATCAGTAATTTATTATTGCTTCTTAAATTATAATTAACATTGTTGCATGTTTTAAAAAGTTCGTAAATTATAGTTGGACAATTTCCTCTCATCACATCTTGCATGTAATTTTGCATTTTAGCATTTCTTCGTTTTTCTAGTTCTACCCAGCCTAATTTTCTTAAGATTTCCCATGAACGCACATCATAGGTATCTCCTGTTATTATTCTTCCTGCTCTATTTTGAAGTTTTTGCAGTGAAGATTTTAGAGTTGCTGAGCAATTTCCCCAGACCAGGGAACAATAGTCGAAATGTGGTAGGACTAATGCTTTATACATTGTTTCCAAAGTATCTTTAGAAACATAAGGTTTGCATAATCTTAGAACACCTATTGCTCTAGATGCTTTCTTACTGATGTTATTTACTTGTTCTTTCCAAGCTAGTTTTTCATCAATGATGATTCCAAGACTTTTTGTTTTTGTTACACGTTTGACAAAATTATTTCCAATTTTAATGATCGGGTCAGTTTCGATAATCGATATGTTATGCTTTGATGCAATAATCATATATTCTGTTTTGTCAATGTTTAGAGTTAATTTATTTGCTACTAGCCAATTTTCTATTTTGCATAATTCAGAATTTAATTTTTCTTGAGTTATATCGATTGTTTTTCCATTGACTGATACATTTGTATCATCAGCAAACATGCTAGGCATGGAATCATCAAGACAATTAGGAAGGTCATTAATGTAAATTAAGAAGAGAAGCGGTCCCAAATTTGATCCTTGTGGAACCCCGCATCGGATACTTCTGATGGACGATATACTTTGTTTAATTTTGCAAACTTGTCTTCTATTTTTTAAATATGAATTAAACCATTTTAGAGATGCCCCTTGGAAACCATATAGTTTTAGTTTTCCAAGAAGTATCTCATGATTTACTGTATCGAAGGCCTTTTTTAGATCTAGAAATAAGACGCCATTTATAAGACCTCGATCTATATTAAGTAGCCATTCATTTGTAACGCCCAATAAAGATGTTAAGTAGAATAGCCTTTTCTAAAGCCGGCTTGAAATTTACTTATTAGATTGTTATTATTTAAATAGTCAATAATTTGTTTGTAAATCATTTTTTCAAATACTTTTGTAACAATAGATAAGACCGATATTGGCCTATAATTGCCACAATCACTTTTACAGCCTGCCTTAAAAATGGGAGATACTCTGGCGAGTGCCCAGTCATCAGGGAAAATTGTTTGTATTAAAGATTGGTTAAATATCAGAGTTAAAGTAGGTGTAATAACCTGACGAGAATCCTTAAGAAGTTTAGGAGATATTCTATCTAATCCCGAACTTTTGTTATTTTTCAAATTAGATAATGCTGTTAAAACTTCATCTTCCGATATAAGGTTAAATTCAAATCTGCTTTCTGTAGGTTTTAAATAGTCTGCATAATTCTTGTTTTATGGTGGGATTTCACTTGAAAGTTTCTCGCCAATCCCTGCAAAATATTGATTGAAGGAATTTGCAATTTCTTTTTCCTCGGTAATCTTTTTGTCATCAAAATCTAGGTTAGAAACATCTGTTGTTTTTGAACATTTACCTGTTAATTGGTTTATATATTTCCACATTTCTCTAGGATTTTCTTTTTGATTTTTTATATTGCTCTCATAATATAATGACTTGGCATTCTTGATTTTTCTATTAACTATATTTTTTTGTTTTTTATATGCCTCGTGATAACACGAGGAGCCATGTTTTACCATAATTCTTTTTAAATAATCCCGGTGATACATGGCCTTTTTAATATCATTGGTTAACCATGGTGCATATTTGCTTCTGACTTTACGCAATCTAGATGGTACATGTTTTTCAGTAGCCATATTGAAGATGTTTTTCCAAGCTTCCCATAACTTATTAGGGTCTGTCTCATGCAAGTCAAATCTATCAAAATTGTAAATTAGGTCTTCTCTAAACTTATCGGCTTTATAATTTTTAAAAGAACGTGTTTCAACGATTTTAGGTTTGCTTTTGGATACTGCAAGTTTGCGACAACTATAGACCAAACTGTGGTCACTTATCCCTAGATGAATTACGCCTGAACATGTTGAATTTTCAGGCTTATTTGTTATACGGAAGAGCAGAAACGGGCTGTTTTGCGGCAAAAGGTCATCTTCTGGACCAACGCCATGGCTGAGGATATTCAAAGAGATATCGAAACGCTAGCTGACGTAGTTCCTAACCTAATGACTAATTGGACCGACGAAGAACGGCGCCAATTCAGCGAAGATTGGAACGATGATTTCTTGGTTCCTGACGACGACACCGAACAACCTGAGATCCCTGAACCGATCGAAAGCCAAGTTGGTGAAGGCAGCAAGCGAAAGCGTGTCGACGACACCGAGTCTACTGCTAAGCGTCTAAAACCTGAGGATTACTTCACGATCAAGTCGATCAAGCAAGTCAACGTCAGGAAGTTCCGCACCACAGGTACCGACTATTCTGTTCAGTTTAACGATTTGAATATACATGGGGTTTCGAATGTTGTGTCAGTTTTAAACCGTGCTTTTAAGCATCTGTTTGACCGTTTAACTGTTGATATGTCCCCTCACGATCAAGTCCGCCTCATCCTTAACTCCCACCAGTTAGACCGTCCCATTTCCCTGCCTTTCCTTCAACGAGACCGCTTAACTCCCGAACGATTCTTGGCCGCAGTCGAACGTGTCGTGCAGTCCAACACTCAGTTTACGTTGGACGAATCTGTGAACGTCAACGTGGTCCACGTCGAAATGCCTCAAGGTGGTGCAGGAAAACGGCGAAATGTAGTGAATCTTCAGAGCTACCTCAACAAAAAGCAGTGTTTCATTCAAATTAGAAACAAAGACGAACTTTGTTGTGCCCGGGCGATCGTGGTTGGCAAGGCAAAGCTGGATAAACACGAAAAGTATAACACCATTCGCGACCCAATTAGTCAACTTCAACGTCGTTTAGCCCGCGAACTCCACGAGACTGCTGATGTCCCCCTTGGTCCCTGCGGTATACCTGAGATCAAGAAGTTCCAGGCTGTCCTCCCTGGTTACCAGTTAAACGTCGTATCTAAGGAACACTTGAACGCTCTTATTTATTCCGGTCCCGAAGCTGACAAACACCTGTATCTCTACCACCATGACAACCACTACGACGTGATTACCAGTATGCCTGCCTTCCTCGCTCGAAAGCAATACTGTCACACATGTAAAAAAGGTTTTGACAAGATTACAGACCATCCTTGTGGCGACCTCTGCAAATTGTGCAACACCCAGAACTGCCCTCTTGTCGCGTGGAGATATTGCCAGGATTGCAATCGTTTCTTTAAGGGCGACGAATGCTTCGCCCGCCATAAAGACGCGACAGGTCCGAAGAAAGCCCTCTGTTCTTCGCTCACCCAGTGCCAGAAGTGTCAACGCGTGGCGACCCGAGTCAGCCTTAACGATCATCACTGTGGCCTAGTGCGCTGTACGGTATGTTCCAAGTACGTTAAACCCGAAAACCATAAATGTTACATACAACCAGTTCGCCAAAAGAAACAGCGACAAGCCAACGAAAGCACCAGTAACGAGTTCCTAGACGATGATGTTACGGTGGACAACGATGTCGACGACAGCGTCGAACGAGAGCAGAATTTTGACTTTGAGTGTACACAGGATAACGGCCAACATGTACCAAATCTCTGCGTGGTTCAAAACGAAAGCGGCGACGAGATGGTATTTTCAGGGCCCAATACCAAGGACGAGTTCTGCGAGAACGCCAATACGACTTTCATCGCCCATAACTTCCAGGCTTATGATGGTTACTTCATTCTCCAGTACCTCTACAAGAACGGTATAACTCCCGAGGTGATCACCCGAGGTGCAAAGATCCTTTCTCTCTTCGTGCTAGAGATGAAGATTAAGTTCATCGACTCCTTGTGTTTCATCCCTATGCGTCTTGCTGATTTCCCCAAAACGTTTGGTCTCACCGAGCTATGTTGGGCCATTTCCAGATGCTAAGTTATATGATCCAGATGGGATGAGCCACGGTGATCGCGAGAAATTTTATGCCTGGTACAACGACCTTGCCAATCAAGATTATGTCTTCGACTTCCAAGCCGAAATCCTGCGTTACTGTCAGTCAGATGTTGACATTTTGCGCCGCTGTTGCCTTGAGTTCCGTGAACTGTTTTGTGAAGTAACCGATGTAGACCCCTTCGCCTCTTGCCTCACCATCGCTTCCGCGTGTAACCTTGTTTTCCGCAAGACGTTCCTGCGTGAGAACTCCATCGCCGTCATCCCACCTCAAGGATACAGACCAGAGCATAAACAGTCCATCATTGCGCTCAAGATGTTGACCTGGATTACCCTTCGAGACGACATCGCTATTCGGCACGCCCGTAACCATGGAGAACAGCGTATCGGAAAGTATCTCGTTGACGGATACAACGCCGAAACAAACACCGTGTGGGAGATCCATGGTTGTCTGTGGCACGGCTGTGAACGGTGCTACGCCAGAGACACGGTGAATCCTGTCAATCAGCTAACGATGCACGACCTCCGACAACGAACCCTGGAGAAAACGCAGTTCTTAAAGGACAATGGGTGCAGCGTCGTCGAAATATGGACCTGTGACATTGACCGACAACTCGAAACCGACCCTGACATGAAGACCTTCTTTGACCGTTTTAAAGTCTCTGAGCCTCTAGAACCACGAGAGGTTTCTTCGGCGGGAGGACAAATGCGACGCGTCTCTTTCATGAAGCCCAGGCCGACGAGAAAGTCCACTACGTGGATTTCTGCAGCTTGTACCCATGGTGCAATAAATACGGTGAATATCCGCTTGGTCACCCCGAAATCATCACAGAGAATTTTCAACCCCTCGACGAGTACTTTGGCATGGTCAAGTGTATTGTTCTTCCTCCTCGTGGCCTCTACCATCCTGTCCTCCCGTACCGCACCCAAGGTAAATTGATGTTTCCGTTGTGTCGTTGCTGTGCTGACAATCTCCAACAAGAACCCTGTGACCACCTCGACGTCGACAGAGCTCTACACGGTACCTGGGTCACTCTCGAGCTGCAGAAAGCGTTGGAGATGGCATATCAAATGCTAAAAATTGACGAAGTTTGGCATTTCCCCGAGTACACCGATGGTCTCTTCAGAGACTACGTGGACACCTTCCTTAAAATCAATCAAGAGGCCAGTGGTTTTCCGGCAGGTTGCAACACCGACGAGAAGAAGGCCCAATATATCGCTGATTACGCTGCCAGCGAAGGTATTCGGTTGGATCCGAATCGTATTAGCAAGAATCCTGGTCTGAGGGCGCTGGCCAAACTAATGTTGAATTCCTTTTGGGGTGAGTAAAATAAAATATATTGGATTAAATGTGAATGGAGAGGTGAGTGGAGGGCCGGGGGAGACGTAATGCAATGGTTTACACAGAGGCTAATGTTTTGCTTTTTGCTTTTTATATTATTATCGGTAAATTTGCACAGCGTCCCAACATGACCCAGGTGAAGCTGATCTCGGATCCGGCTGAGTAATTTCACTTGTTGTCGAGCGACAAAGTCAACGTGACCGATGCGAACTTCATTAACGATGAACTGATTGAGGTACACTACGAATTCACAGACGATTTTGTCATGACCAGCGAGAAGACCAACGTCGTCATTGCGGCGTTTACCACCGCTCATGCCCGCCTGAAGCTCTATGGTGTCCTCGAGCAACTCGACCGTCGCGTGCTGTACTTTGACACAGACTGGGAGGATAAGAGGGGATAAGGCGAGGGATTAACAGGGACAAAAAGTGTCCCTACAGGGACTTTTTTAACTGGGGGATAGGAGGGGATAAGGCGAGGGATCGACAGGGACAAAAAGTGTCCCTAGAGGGACTTTTTTAACTGAAGGATAGGAGGGGATAAAGCGAGGGATCGACAGGGACAAAAAGTGTCCCTAGAGGGACTTTTTTAACTGAGGGATAGGAGGGGATAAGGCGAGTGATCGACAGGGACAAAAAGTGTCCCAGCGGGACTTTTTTAACTGTGGGGGTAAGGCAAAGGAGTGACAGGGATAGAGATATTATTAAAAGTGATTGCAGTAATCAAAGGCAGTCAGTTGACGTCATGCCTCGAAAGCGTAACGACTGCCCCATCTGTGGCAAAAAGGGGTTACTTAAATTGGCAAACCATTTAGCTGTTATTCACCAACTCTCTTCTCAAGAAAGACAATCTTTTCTGATTCGAGCCAAAGTTTCCAAAGATTTAGACGCCCTTTTAACTCAGTTGCGTGAATTCATTCGGGTTAAATAGAAGTGTACCTGGTAAGCTGTATTCATTTACGTCATGTATTCCATACAATTAACACACCCGTTTGGGCTCTTGGTCTCTGGAGGTACTAAGACAGGCAAGACAACGTTTATGAAACAGTTATTGGCTTATGCTAAGATCATGATCGACCCACCTCCGGAAAAAATCGTGTATTTTTATACAGAGTATCAAGATACGTTCGGCGGTATAGAAACCTTAATTCCAGGGATTCAGTTTGTCCAAGGTTTGCCCGAATCGATGTTGGATAACATTAACCCCCAAATAAGAAATTTGTTTATCATTGATGACATGATGTGGGAGAGAAAGATAGTATTATCGCGAAATTATTTACTAAGAAATCCCATCATGGGAATCTCAGTGTAATTTATATCGTGCAAAACTTATTTCATCAAAGCAAAGATCACCGTACCATTTCCCTCAACGATAGTTATCTCGTGTTAACCAAAAATGTTCGTGATGCGAGGCAAGTGACTCATCTGGCCAAACAGTTGTATCCTAGCAACACTAAATTTTTCCAGCAAGCCTATCAGATGGCGACTAAAGAGCCGTATTCCTACTTATTTGTCGATCTCACTCCGACATAGCCCGATGAAATCCGAGTAAGATCCGGGATCTTTCCGACGGACACCCACTACGTGTACCAGCCCAGAGTATAAAAAGGACTGTTGAAGGACAATACGATCATTTGACAATGTCTGCTTGTATAAGAAGGAACTGCGACGTTTTAAAAGTATTGGCAAAATGTAATCCTCAACTGCGAAACGCAATTATAAAAGCTGCCGACGACGATATATTAGAAGCCATTAGACAGTGTCTTCTGAACGTGTGGTGTGAAACAATTAAGATTACTCCAAAAACAGCAAGGAAACTAGCCCCTTATAACGATCATATGAAGTTTGTTGCTGATAAACGTAATCCAGTAACAAAAAGAAAGAAGGTTATTCTACACGAAGGTGAAGGTTTTCTACCATTTCTCTTAGTTCCAGTACCTGAACAACTGGCAAGTTTTTTAACCAAGTAATGGAACACGTCAGGAGATTGGTGCTAGTTCCAGAACATATGACAGATCGAAAGAAACCCTTGGTCACTCCTTTAACAGCGCAGGTGAATGAACTAGATTCAGAAATGCAAAATCTTCTTAAACGTCAAGATATAACACAAGACGAGAAAGTCAAAATGTACGATCAGTCGCTGCAACGTTATCTGGGTTATTACGCTAAAAGAATGAGTAGCCCAGTACGTGTAAGCGTCATACCGCCTACAACACCCATAGCTGACGAGGACAAACCTGAAGAATCAGTGAATACAGAAGAGACTGCTGAAACAGCACCCTCCGAGTTGCCTGGAGAGATAGAAACTGACATTTTAGAAAGTGTACCTGTAACAATGAAATCAAGAGCTCGACAGTTGGTTAAGAAACTTAAAGCAAATAAAGACCTCATAGGATGGACTGACCATGGACAGATGGTGCTTAAAGGACGACCTATTCCAGGTACAAATGTTATCGACTTGATCAACGATTCTCTACGCCAGGGAAATAATTTCAACCCTGCTGGATGGCAGCTTTTCGCAAAAGCATTAGGAAACATGAATTTTCCCGAAGGCATTATCAGAAATGAAAATCGTTTAAGTATGGTACGAGAATATAAAACTAAAGATATTTCAGACAACACCCCCCTGACGTCACAGGTAGCCCCAGCAACATTGAAAAGAACAAAACAGAAACGAAGAGACAAAAACATTCCATATAAATGGGTTAAATAAATGTATTCCTTGTAAAGCTTTGATATTACAATAAAGAATTGTTTACAACATTATTTGTCTTGTATTTATATTACACACTATAATATTTATGCATAAAGTCACGAACTAACATGTCATTCCATTCTTTATTATCAGTAAACATGCCAACAATTGTTGACATGGGTATATTTCTACATCTATGTAAAGCATAAAATAAACAATATTGACCGCACACGCGAGACCCTAATGACTGTAAAGTCTGTTCATTCCAAGTAAAAGTACTGCTATGATCTCGTAAAAACGTTTCAAAGGTTTTGCTATAAAAGCTGGGTCTTTGTCCGTACAAATCCATGAACTCCCCTTTTCCATCTGTGGTAAGATAAATTGCTACCCAATGCGTACCAGATCCATTACTAGTATCCACATTCAGAATAAAACCTCTAGGTCTTTTCGATATCTGACTTGGTAGACGATCCGATGGTAACACGTCTTTAAATACGGTCTTGGTAAATGGATCACCTTTCAGGACGTTCAGGATTTGTAGAGTGTTCATCTTAACTGCTAAAGTCGCATAGAACGTTGCGGTTGGCGTCAATTTCGATAAGACTTTGAAATTCTCCAAGCACCACGATATTTATAGCTGTTCTCAGAGCCGTTCCAAATTGACATTCTATCGATACGTTTCCATTTTTAATCGGTTGAATATGATCGCTCAGACACAGATCAGCTGTCAGATCAAACACGAATAGAGTGTACCCATTGGCATACTCGTCTCGTGTAATACCATTGCCATAATTTTGAAATAATTTGTTAGTACCAGCATACAAGGTTTGGAAAGCGGACACGTAGTTACTTCCTCTCGCAGCAGCAAATTTCAGTTGCAGGGGTTTTCCAGGCAAATGCTCCCCATTTACCGTTAGACCAAGAGAAGTAATGTCGTAGTTTTTGAAATTGAAAGGATTTTTGGTATAGGTACCATTATAAGCATCTGCATCGACCATTCCAATGACCACTCGATCAGGTATATGGCCTTGAAATATATTTGGTTGATTGCCCGACATATTTCCTCTCGGTACAGAAACCACTTTACAACTGACACGATTGATCGGGTACTTGGCCGTGACACGTTGAAGGGCATGAGCCATCATAACGGTAGAAGAGACGTTGACACGTCGAACGCGAAATACACATTCTTCCAAAACCACTTTAAAGTCAGGATGATCTGCTGACGACACTAAGGAAAATGGGTTTCTCGAACGCACTAGCTTGAGCTTGATCGGTACAGCACCAAGAATATAACGGGCTTGTGCAAACAGATCGGAATGGATTCTGCCTTCCATAGCCACAGACGTACTTTGGCTTGCATGAACATACCGCAGTTTCAAACCCTTGTTTGCATCGGCATCTACTGCTACAGGGTTTACGACATCCATTCGACCAGCTTGATCTTTATAGAACAGCGCTGAGGTCAGATGAGATGATTTTGCGTCTTTGCTAAAGTTCAGTACGGTCTCCATATATGATCGGTAGGGATAAGCATTGCTCGACGGTGTGACAAGTTTGTTGTTCAGGTAATATATGAACAACGAGAGCGAGTGTTTCACCGGGGTATCCAAACACGAGAAAACAATGTATGAAAACACGAGCGCGTAGCGCGAGTGTTTTTGTTAATTGTTTTCGAGTGTTTGGATACACCGGTGGGACACGAGCTCGAGTTGTTCATATGACTTCTCAAATGAGTCCGAACTGGAGATAGTTCTCGCGAGAAAAGTGTATGTACTGGTCTGTGGTATTAATCTTGAGAAGTGTGTATTTAGTGGATGTAATATCACATTTTTTGTAGACGACAAGAAGTGAATCAATAAATAACAGCAATTTTGAGTGTGAATTTTTGTTGAATGATTTTGCATGCGTAATTAAGATATTTGAGGAAGATCACTAGTGACTTTCATCAAATATCTTAATTACGCATGCAGGAAAAATCTCTTGAATACTTTGTAGTTGAGAGTGTTTCACTGGGATATCCAAATGCCATCTCCTGATCAAATGGGCCTTTATTATTGGTTAATTAGCTCATGAATTATTCAAGTCCGACTTGAACATTTTCATCGAGATTAGTTCCATCATGGTTGGTTATTTTTGCTTTCACGTGTAGATAACTATTTGCTAAATCGGTATACACATCAGAATTTGCAGCACACAGAAACTCAATGGTGTCTGAAGCTCCAATACTCGATACTGGATCTATGTCTTCCCCAAATCCTTTATTCATTTCTACTTGTGTAGCAGGCATTACAAATAAATCTAATTCTGATTTTGCACACCCACACGAATCTTTATGTAGGGCACTAAAAGCTTGACTCATGATTTATATTTTATAAACGGTCCGATCTTTGCTTCCGTAGGCTCAGATGTTTTCTTCTTAACAGTTTGCGAACGACTGGCGGTTTTACGTCTTGTATTGGCTTTTATAGGAGAATTCACTCGTTTGCGTTTACGACCGGCTCCTGATTGGTTCGTAACCTGAAGGACCCCTTTTTGAGCAAGATCTTTCACGGCTTCGGAACCCCGCCCTCTTATCGCTTGCTTTACATTCTTCCCTGCCAGAACATCTTGGCCAACGTCTTTTACAGCTTGCAGAGCTCTTCTTCCAATAGCTTGAGCTCCTCGTTTTACCAGAGGTATTGCAAAGCGTGCAATACTTTTAAAAAAACTTCCAATGCCGTAACCTTTCTGAACACGTGCACCTCTCATTTTTAAATGAAATACGAAGATCTTCGCTGTCTAAAGTGAAGTGTCACGATCGACTTCCCGAAGCCAAATGATACGTTTTCGTTTTTGTCGTCCTTTATATTCACTTCAATTGTTTCGAAGGACTTTACCTTGACAGGAATGTACTGTAGGTTACGGAGACTGACGTTCACGTTTTCTCCATAACTTCCTTGAGTATTGACAATTCTGAGTAGGGGCACTTTGACATCACCGACAAACTGCGCATCCACGATATCGGTGTACACATACATGGCTGAAAATCCACCGTTAACATCTGCTACGTAAGGACTTAGGGTTTTCTTTTTAATAAAGGTGTCTTGTTGAAACCCCAATGTTGTAGCAATGTCACCACTAAACCAAACGTTTGCCCCATTTTTTACATCGACGGCGACTTTCCGTGTACTTCGATTATACGTAAAATTTATCTTGGCTCGTGCCTCTTTGTTCATGCTACGGTTTAAAGCCCCTACGAGATCAGCAATGGTGTTATAGTAACCATCTGGGATAAGAGCCGTATCGTCATATTTTGTTCCAGCGTTATAGAGAAACGTTTGTTGATTACCTTTTCGAATCGTGCTCCATGTATGGGGATAATATAACTCTGACAAGGCTACTTCCCAATCACCTGTCAGTTGTATAGTTTCAGCAAGTTTCACTTTAAAATTTGCTACAGTATTATCTGGAAAATATTCCATAGAGCTATTGCTTGGAAGCGTTAAATAAAACTGTGTTGCCATGTCGAAGAACAAAACACAAATGAACACAAATTGTAAGGTACACACATTTTTATTTCGTTATATCTTTTACATTTTCGGCTGGTACCCAAGAATTAAAATCTTCAGAATAGCCTAACCATTTTACAAGATATTCTTTACGTTTACCACGCATGCGTGATGTAATTACTCTTTCTATTTTATAAAAGTCACTATCTGTCTTTGTAACTCTTTGCAATTCCTGTTCGTATAATGTTCCTTGTAACTCTTCTCCGTGATAATCGGCAATCTTGTACACTGGCGGTCGTCTGGGTACTCGCTTCGTGATGGTGAACACCTCTTCGGTCCAGTTAGGTAAGTAACCTTTCTTGAATGTACGTCTTGCTTTGCTAATCCGAACTTGGTCATCAATGTTGAATTTATATTTGATGGGTTTGCTGGACCCATCACCATACAGTTTTTGCCACACAATACTTTCGTTTTCTCGATTGACATCAACTGGTCTCATTCCAATACTATGGTGTCTCGAATGGTTGTAGGAATATACTAATTTTTGTAGTACATCGGTATATTTCAACGTATTCTTTGCTGTAAAATATTTCCACATTTCCCCCTTTAACGTTCGGTTAAATCGTTCAACGATGGATGCCTTAATTGGTATCGTTGTGTGTTGTAAAAAATCGAATATGTTTGTCCTTCAATAACTTTTGAAAGCGTTTGTTGGTAAATTCAGTTCCTTTATCGGTATGAAATGTTTCAGGCTTCCTTCCTTTCTTTAGTATCTTTGCAAAGGCTTTAACCAGACTCTCTGCAGTCTTTGTTTTTAATGGTTCCACCCACGCAAATTTGGACAGTACATCAATAACAGTTAAAACGTATTTATAGCCATTATTTGTTTTACTAAGCGAATCCATAATTACTAGATCAGCCTCCCACTCCTCGTCCATCGCTCCAACATTAACACGATTTCGCTTAAAATTATGTCGTACGGGTTTATGCAAAGTATAGGTATCTTGTTGTCTAAGTCATGTTTTGATCTTGTTTCGGGATGTCTGGAATTTACCATCACTTTTTACGACACGGTATAAGGCATCTACGCCGCCAAAACTTGCCGGACTTTTTGGGTTGTAATACAGATCGTGAAGGTACTGTTCCGCCATCTAATTCGGATGCCTGTATCACAATTTTCCCGTCACAGCACGCTGATATACAGCGAATCTTTCGAAAAATATTACGAAGGGCTATTATGTACCAACCAGGTAATAATACCCTATAAATAACTATAGCTATATTATGTACAACCAGGTAATGGAGGGATCAATTTAACTATATGCTGGGACTGATTGATAAAGAGCAAAAGGAAATTATTATTTTAGGTGACTTTAATACAAATTTTCTTGATAAGAAAGCTTATAAGTTCTTTCACATTATGACATCTAAATATCAACTAAAACAAGTAATTCAGTCTGTTACTCGACCTTCATCTACAACTGTGATTGAGCTGATCTTTACATCAAGGGATGATTATGTTCTTAAATCAGGGGTTCTTCCCATTGGTTTAAGTGATCATTTACCGATTTTTATTACTAGAAAAGTTAATGCTCGAAATAATTTGATAAACCTGATTGCCATCATACGATTAAATACCGTAGATCTAAGAATCTGGATATGTCCAGTTTTCTTGATGATCTTCTGGGTATTCCCCAGAATGTCTTTGAAATATTTGATAATTCTAACGATTTGTTAGAAATTTGGCATTCTCATTTCATTAAAGTTCTTAATGATCATGCTCCATTAGTAGAAAAGAGAGTTCGCTCCAACCGTTTACCCGGATGGTATAATTCTTCAATTCGTGAGGTGGGACAAAAAAGAGATAAAACTCTTAAATTATATCTTAAGACTAAAAATCCCAATCACTGGTATCAGTATAAAAGTTGGAGAAACAAATCAGTCCACATTATTAATAAGTCCAAAAACTCGTACTACAAAAAACTCTTAACTGATAACATTAATAATCCACGTCAACTATGGAAAATTCTAAAAAAATATCTTACCCTCCAGCTTTACTCCACCTCCGTCAACTTTAATTGTCGATGATGTAAAGATCACTGACCCTAAAGAGATCAGTGATCTTTTCAACACATACTTTTCTTCTATTACTGAAAATTTTGGCATAATTATTCAAACAAATCAAAACTACCCATATCTTAATAGTAAAAGTACTTGTGAATCCAAGTTTTCTATTCCTTTAATGAACATTGCTGATGTAATTAAACTATTAAATGACTTGGATTCGAACAAGGCAACTGGTCTTGATGGCATTCCAGCTTACTTTGTCATGATTTCGGTTAACTCTATAGCTCCTGTTATTCTTCGGATATGTAATTTGAGCATTGACTGGTATTTTCCCAGAAATGTGGAAAAAAGCTAAACTGATTCCTATTTACAAAACAGGAGAGCGGACAGAAAGAGGAAACCATAGACCCATTTCTCTTTTAGCAGTTATCTCAAAAGTACTTGAACGACATGTTTCAAATTCATATATGAATTATTTGCTATCTAATAATATTCTTTCGCCACATCAACATGGTTTTAGAGCCCAACACTCTTGCGAGTCTTCCCTTATAATGATTTACGAGTACCTGTTGGACAGTATTGAACAAGGTCAAATGAATGGTATGACTTTAATTGATTTCTCCAAAGCGTTTGATCTTGTTGACCATCAAATTCTAATTTATAAACTAATAATGTACGGTATTTCTCCGTTGGCTCTTGAATGGTTTAAATCTTATTTAACAGACCGTATCCATCAAGTGCAAATCAAATTTACTTTGTCAAATCCAGCTTCTATCAAATCCGGTGTGCCGCAGGGTTCGATTCTAGGACCCCTTTTATTTCTGATTTATATTAATGACCTCCCCTTGTGTTTGACTGACTCGAGTCCATTTCTGTTTGCGGACGATTCAACCTTAATTGCTCGTGGCTCCAATGTTGACGAAATAAGTAATTTGTTAGAAAAAGTTAGTTAAACTTTGCCGTAGACCATGTTAATAAATTTTCTTGCAAGCATGTTGTAAAATGTCGTTGTTACTTATCTTAATTTTTTGTATTTATGTATTATATATATCTTTAGAATTTACTTATATGAGGGCCATTAGGTAGAAACTTTCATAGTAATAATGTATATACACAATACTCTCTGGAAATAAAGTTTTTATTATTATTATTATTTTTTATATTTGTGGTAAACCTCCACAGCAAGTCATGTTCACGCGACAAAGGTTAGAGGTAAATGAATAAAGAGAAGTCAACGACACGATATAAAAGCAAACATATTTATTACGTATTAAATTAGAATACAAAAATATATAAGTTCAACAAATGTTCAATTTTGCAATATCTTCAACCATTTCGTCAACTGACTTTTGGTGAAGAAATTCTTCATAGGCTTTCTTATGATCAGTTTCGTGGCTCGTGAATGTCTCTCCAGTCTTTTTGACTGTATATTGGTAGGATGGTGGCATACTGAACAGAACAGTGCAAAATGGTTCAAGGGGATCTTCTTGCGGTTTCCATTCGAAAAAGTCACAGCAGTATTCTCTCTCGTTGGGACACGAGTAAAACAGACGACCTTGGTTGTCACCCTCTTTCTTGACTTTTTGGATACGGCAAACCTTTCTGTGTTTACACATTGGTTTGGGACTCTCAAAGACATCTCCCCATTACCAAAACGAGCAGGGATTCTCTCGCTCAGAGCAGACAAAGTAAGGTCTCCCGTAACTTTCTTTCATTTTGTCTTTAACCATTCGCAGTGTCGCCAACATCTGATGGGAAGAACACACTGGATGTAGACAGCCACTTGTTCGAAAAGCGTCTACGGCTTTGCCAAACATATAATAATCTTCTTCAGGACAAAAAAACTGACAGCTAGGCTTTTGTCCACAGAACCAGAATAAGCCATTCTTGGTTGTTGAGTTAGATGCAGGTTTACCGTGTAGACACTCCATTACAACGATCTTACTCTAACGACAAACAGTAAGCGAATGATCCACCAAGCGAAGTGACGCTGTTCAACTCTATGGTTACGCGCATATGGCTTTCTTTGTCTAAGTTCTGACGTCGCCCGGACTCGCCCAGACTCGCCCAGACTCGCCCAGACTCGCCCAGACTCGTTCTTTTGTTTAAAATACTAATGACCTCCTAATTGAGATTTTACACATGGAAATATGCAAATATCAGTCTGAGAAGCAGTGTCTGCAGTGAACCAAGCCATCGGGATATAGTTTTATTTCGTTTATATTTTCTCAAATCAATACGTTTCAAATCGTTTATCGTTCTTCTTACAGCTTCTCGAATTGTTTCTTCGTCACAGGAGTCACTTACTTTAAGAACTAAAGCTAAATAAGCAATAATACGACCAAAATTGGTCGCCTGCATCTCCCGGAGAATGTTCGCCAAGTTATCTCCACAGATTCGACCGTTTACACAATCGTACAACCTCTGTTGTTCGGTAAGTAAGGATTCTAAGTAAAAAGACAGAGTGTCTTTATCAATGTCTACATTATGTTGTCTTATTCCATCCCAAATGATATCCATATATGAAGAAAGGCTAGTATACGTCTGTTGTCAGCGAGTACGATAATGTGTATAAATACATGAACGAAATATTATATAGTAAGGCCAATGTTGTGGCATTTTGATAATGACGATCTTCGGGAATCAATCAGGAAGCTATTGGTTATGACGGGGTGTTAAGTAATAGCTAGGATTGGGGGGAGAAGTTATGGTTATATAGGGGCCCAAAGGAGGCTGAGAATGAATAAATAAAGAGTCTGTATGACGTAGTGAAAACCGGGGGTTGAGTAACAGATATACTTAGGGGGTTCAGGAAGACATGAATACTAATGAGGCTAGGTTAGGAGGTCTCAAAGGAGCCTGAGGAGGATATTGACAGAGCTCATTAAAAATTCAATTTACCTAATTAATTATGAATCGGCCAGATGGGGGGGGGGGGGGGGGTATTACTACTTTCATCAGTTTGAATGTTAAACGAATTGGGAAACCATAAAAAATAAGGGTGCATGGATAATTAATTATAAAATATAAAAATAATGAAAAGAAAGGATAAACAATTAAAAGTTCTTAAAGTTTCTATAAAGACCAGGGAATTCAATGTGTTTGTTATAGTAGCGAACTAATATATAAAGACCGAAACGTGTTTTTGTTGTTAATAATTTTTAACTAGTGTCAACTCTCTTTATGAACGTTTTTTTAATATGCCTGATTACAATTATAACATTTTTACTTGCAATGCATTTTTAATTGCAGTACATCAACGCGATTGGTTGCTTATAGTTGGTATACTTGGGACACTGGATAAGATAATTTGCGCGGCAATGTGCCAATCAAAACACTGAGAATATTATACGAATTTTTGCGTGTGCTTACTGCAGTACAAAAAGGAAGCACATGAGCAAGAGATCGAGAGAAAGGTGGACAACTTCGAGTGTTGTTGTATCGTCAAGATTCGTGAGAACATTGCATGCGAAACATTGCTCTGAAATAATTTTTCCCGCTGTGTTGTCTTTCATGAAAGGTGATTCTATGAATATCACTTTGGGTAGTAACAAATTTTTGAAAACTTGTTCCGTAAATAATGCTGAGTATCCCACAGTTGTTGCTTTTCCTTCGAAAGGATATTATATCAGCTTTGTTCTCTGCAGTGTGGTCAATGGCATTCTGATGTTTTCGACAATCTTCCTCAATGGGATAACAGTCCTCGCTTATTGGAGATCGAAACTACTAAAGAAGAAGACGTCATATTTTCCTATCATACTGTTATCGTTGGTTGACTTTGGAGTTGGAATTCTTTCTAATTCATCGTTTGAAATGTTTCTAGTCGGCGTTATTTTTGACTATCCAAACTGTTTGTTTAAGGTTCTGTTTATAACTGTGCTAAATTTGTTATCTGGTATGTCTTTTTGTACATTGGTTATTCTGAATTTTGAGCGATATTTAGCCATCGTTTACCCATTTTTTCATCGAGCTAAAGTAACCAAATCTAGACTCCTATTTTCTGCTGTCATTCTTTGGTTTATACTGGCGATTATAATTATCAGTCGATTTATTGATGCGATTGTTGGATTGATTATACAAAGTTTTCTGATTTCTCTTTACGTTGTAATTTTGATGTTTATTAATACTAAAATATATCTCACTGGTCGACGGAGAGCTCCCAACCTCAATTCAGGAAACGGACGCACGATTCAGAAAAGATTCTTGTCTTCGATGAAAATGGCAAAATCATGCGGGATTCCAGTTGGCTGCACACTCTTATGCTTTTTACCCATATGTGTAACCGTTCCTATAAAAGCAAAATCCTTCCCCGTTTTCGTAATGCAGTTATGGAGTCATGTCGCAGTTTTATTGTCTTCCACTCTGAATTCTGTGGTATTTTTTTGGAGAAACCCGATCTTGAGAAATGAGGCCAAAAAGATTTTACGTCAAACTTTTCTAAGGCCTTGATGGTAACATGAAACAATTTTACTTTTATAACGTTAAAATTGCTATAGTTTTACTTCTGATTTTAGTCTTTTTCAGGCGTTTACTCTCTTGCACGACTGAACTTTAGGTGAAACGGCTATAATAAATCGTATAATAAATTAATTGAACATGCCTCAATTGTTTAAATTTTAATTAATGAAGAAAGTAAGTCAAAAGCTATTGTAATAAGTTAATTATTATACATAGTTAAAAAACGTTTCCCGAATTGACTTCTAGTTTAAATTGTATTTACATGGTTAGTTATATAGTATTACAGAGTTTGGAAGATGAATGAAATAAATAATGCAGATCCGTTCTATTATATATACGAGTATCCATATTAAGTTACATAACATTTCTATATTTGGCAAGAATAACAATGTTAAGAATTTCAATGTTATAGAAAAATTAATGTGCAAAAGGCTAACCAATTATATTGAGAGAAGGAAAATTCTTTATAAGGGACAATTTGGATTCAGGTCTAAGCACTCTACAGTACAAGCAGTCGTATTAATTACTGATAAAATTCAAAGAGCAATAGAGGATGGCTTATTTTCTTGTGGTATTTTTTTGGATTTGAGTAAAGCATTTGACACTGTTAATCACAAAATCTTAATAACTAAACTCGAACATTATGGTATTCGGGGTATAGTAAAAGATTGGTTTACTTCGTATTTAGAAAATCGAAGACAATTTGTATCTATTTGCAGTTCAACGTCTGATGAGCATGTTGTCCCTTGTGGCGTTCCTCAAGGTTCTGTGCTCGGTGCATTGTTATTTCTTTTATATCTAAACGATTTCCACAACAGTTCCAAAATTTTTTATTTTCATCTCTTCGCTGATGACTCCAATCTGTTTTGTACTAATAAGAGCATCTTAGACCTGGAACATGTTGTTAATGATAACATTGCAGATATTAATTCATGGTTTAATTGTAATAAACTTTCTCTTAATATTAATAAGACAAATTTTGTTATCTTCCATCCACCTCAAAAGAAAATTAGATTTACAATAAAACTTTTATTAATCAAATACAAATTAAACAAGAAACTAGTATCAAATACTTAGGAATCCATATAGATTGTAACCTTAACTGGAAAAGTCATATTCAACATGTTTCAAAAAAAAATCAAGAGGAGTATTGGTGTGTTATCCAAAATTCGCCATTTTGTTACGCCACATGTAACTACCCAACTATATTATCGCCTGATTTATCCATACTTGACTTACGGTATAACGATGTGGGGGAATACTTACATTTCTAATCTTAACCCAATTATAATCTTACAAAAAAGATTTGTTCGAATTATTACTTTTTCTAAATTTGATTAGTCCCTTATTTAAAACTCTTGATATTTTGAAATTTGTTGACCTTGTATTTTTCCACAATACTTTATTCATGTATGATTATCATTTCGACAACCTTCCGCCTTTATTTAATAGCTTCTTCAAACATGTAACATCAGTCCATAATTATAATACGAGATTAGCTTCGAGAAATACATATTATATCGATACAGTAAGAACTAATTATGGCAAATTCAGTCTTCGGTTCCAGGGTCCTCAGGCATGGAATGTTATTGATGATAAATTTAAAACTCTTAGCAAATCATCTTTCAAAAATAAAATCGCGGAAAATTTGATTTGCATTTATTAGCACCGCCACAAGTATATAAAAATTAATCAGAGAAATACCTTGATATTAAATGTATAAATTTGAATATACAGATATTATATGAAATATTTTAATTAAAGGTAACCAGACTCGTTTAGCTTTTGCTATTTCTGGTGACCTGTGCCATATCATATGTATTTGTGTGTATTTATCAATTGATGTAAATATTTATTTGTGGTGCGAATAAACTTGTTGTTGTTGTTGTTGTTGTTGTTGTTATCATGTCTGAGGTCCATTTCTGGCGTTGTATATTTCCCCAGAAAAAAATTAACATTACATTTTACTTAAAATATAGAGAATAATAAAACGTTCGTGGTTTTAAATTTTAGACTTTTTTTCTGTGAAGGTAGGCTATAAGTGTTTATGTTTGTGCTAAAATTATGTGCAAATCGCATTTGACTGATTATTATAAGGAGGGCATTCTTTATTAATTAAGTGAAACATATATTATTTTAATTACTTGCATGTTTAACAGGAGGGTGATGACACTGATTAAAATCTATTTACAATAAAGGGACGCTTTGGTCTTTTCAGCGACTTTGATCAGTTTGAATGTTGTACGAGTTTGTCGAGCATAAAAAATGTGGGCAATTAAATAAATATAACAATAATTAAAAGAAAGGATTATCAATTTTAAAAAAGCCTTTAGTTTCTGTAACGACCCCGTAGTTCAATGTCTTTGTTAGTAGGGAACTATGAGAGACTGGAAAGTGTTTGTTAACTTCTGTCTGCAATATGTTTTATTTATATATACGAGTATCCATATTGAGTTACATAATGTTTCTATGGTTACCATGTCTATGATCTATATTTATGGCGTGGCATTTTCCCCCCAAAAAATTTAACATTACTTTTTCCTTTAAAATATAGAAAATTATAAGAACTGGATTGAAAAATGCTGTACGAGTTCGTCAAGCATAAAAAATAAGGTGGATAGGTAATTTTATATAAGAATATTAAAAGGAAGGATAAGCATTTAAAAGTTCTTAAAGTTTCTGCATGTAAAGACTTGGCAATTCAATGTGTTTATTAGTAGAGAGCTAATAGAGACCTGGAGAGACTGAAACGTGTTTTTATATGGGGGGGGGGGGGCTGCAACTTGAGTTTTAGTGGCTTGATGATTAGAGCTTCTGGATAGTACTACTACTCTGAAGGTTGTGGGTTTGACTCCGGTCTGGAGCTCAGAGTTTTAGGAGCTTAACAACTTACGACAGCTTTAACCGCAAATATAGCCGTTGACATCTATCAGCGTGTACACCGTCTATCAAAACATGTGTTAAATTTAAATGTTTACCTTGGATACGTTTGTACTAATAAGTAATTTTTGCATAAATGCGCGCGCCCTTAGCCAATCACGTCTTACCGAACGATCCGGCATGCCGGCGGTAGAATGTCATGGGATTAACATTGTAATTTTGTGGTCGTCATGCCTGCGAAAATTGAGTCGCTGGCATGCCGGCGGTAGGAGTCGATTGTTTTTCTTAATGAAATATATAATGCAATGCGTCAGAGTTTATACGAGTATGCCTATATAGAGTTAATCGTAGCAAAAAAAATTAATGCCCAGCATAAAACACGAAATGAAGCTATAGATAAGAATAATATTTATTAACAAAAGGAACTAATCTTTGTTAATAAGTATTATTCTTATCTATGGCTTTATTTCGTGTTTTATGCTGGGCACTAATTTTTTTGCTACGATTCCGATTCCCGCCTGGTTCCTCATTGGTTACGATATATAGAATTACATATAGAGTTTGAGAAAAATAATAATTATTTGTATGATTCATTCAATTGGTGGGTTGAAAAGTTGTATACAGGTGGATACTCTTTATTATCCGAGAGAGCGATCATTGCGCAAATATCAGACCAGTGTCTTGACAGTTATTTTAATTTTAATTATGATATGGCTGAGAGCTTCGATCAAAATCGACATTTGTTCATTTCTTTTGAAATGTGTTGAATATGTCGTGACGCACAGACGCAGTCTGTTGTTTTATGGAGGGAAGGGCTTAACCTAGTAAATACAGGATCTTTAAGAGAAAAACTTGGACGAGGTGCTGTATGACTATATACTGCATTTCTTCTTAAAATTCTGCTTTCTCAGTAGCACATTTAGCGACGTGCGCAGATGTAAGCTTGGTTTAAGGAACATTTCGTAAACCTGCATTAACAATTGTAATGTTCCCCGTCTGCTTAACTTTAAAATTAACGTTCGTTCTGCATTTTGATTAATCGGACTTCCGTTTTGGACTTAGAATTTTTTAGCGTGACGAAACGTGTTCAACCATATAGCTGCATGTTAGTTGTTTTAATAATTATTAAGACGGTTTAAAACAACACCTGTGTCGCTCTTTATTAATGGTTTGAAAGTGTTTATTCTTATGATGTGACTTGCAATTTTTGGGAATTCATCGTTTGAAATATTTCTGGTCAGCGTCATATTGGGTTATGAAAACTGTATTATTTTAATTACTTGCATGTTTAACAGGAGGTTGCATGATGACATTGGTTAAAATTTATTTACAATAAACGGACGCTTTGGTCTTTTCAGCGACTTTGATCAGTTTGAATGTTGTACGAGTTTGTCGAGCATAAAAAATAAAGTGGGTAATTAAATAAATATAACAATAATTAAAAGAAAGGATTACCAATTTTAAAAAAGCCTTTAGTTTCTGTTAAGACCCCATAGTTCAATGTGTTTGTTAGTAGTGAACTATGAGAGACTGGAATCTAACGTAGGAGTCTTTGTTGTTTTTTTAATTTTTTTTTTTTATCTTTTTTGGAGACTCCTACGTTCTTTGTTTCGGCAGTATCTAACATTAATATATTTTGATTATTGTATAAAGAGTTACATAACATTTCTATATTTGGCAAAAATAACAATCATGTCTATGATCCATTCCTATATAACTTTATATGATGTGGCTGGGAGATTGGACGATCACATGCAACGAATCAACATTTATTTATTATTTGTCAAGTGTTGAAAAGCAAAAATGTGCATGGATTGAATGCTATCTTTCTGTAGCATTATACAGAGTCCTTTCAATAAATGCTTTGAATCCTGAATACAAATTAGTTAATTTTTTTTAATTTTTTCCGATGGTTTTAACTCCGCAGCAGACTCTATTTTAATTCTTCTTAATGTTGCCATAGAAACGTCACGGCAGCTACTTGTTGAAATACACAGAACATTTAAAATGATATGACCAACCTCTTTTTTCCATAGATTAATTAAACGTGAACGTCTGCATGGAACTGCTATGGATTTATAATAAACATTTCTGGCGTGGCAATTTTTTTTTTTTAAAAAAAGAAAGAATTCAAACACATTTTTCTTTTAAAATATAGGGAATAATTCGACCTTTTTTGTGAAGGAGAGCTTATACTACAAGTTTTGCTGATGTTGGTGCTAATATTATTCAGATCTTGCTGACTATAACATGACTATAATAAGGAGGGTGAGTGAATTGAGTAAAATACCTCATTTAGTGTCAACTCCTTATGAACATTTTTTTAATATGCCTGATTATAATTATAACATTTTTACTTGCAATGTGATTGGATACTTGGTCAGCAGTACATCGACACGTTTGGTTGCTTATAGTTGGTATGCTTGGATGGACGAGATAGTTTGGTCGGCAAATGCTTTTTGATTGAAATTATGTTGACATTTGAACTATATTGAATTAAGCACTCAATGTGCCAATCAAAACACTGAGAATATTATACGAATTTTTGCGTGTGCTTACAGTACAAAAAGGAAGCACATGAGCAAGAGATCGAGAGAAAGGTGGATAACTTCGAGTGTTGTTGGGTCGTTACGATTCGTGACAACATTGCGCGCGAAATATCGTTGTAAAATAATGTTTCTCTCTGTGTTGTCCCCTGTGAAAGGCGATTCTATGAATATCACATCGGACGGCAATAAATTTCTGAAAACGTGCTTCATAAATAATGGTGAATATCACACGGTTGTTGCTTTTCCTTCGAAAGGATATTATATCGGCTTTGTTCTCTGCAGTCTGGTTAATGGCATTCTGATGTTTTCGACAATCTTCTTCAATGGGATAACAGTCCTCGCTTATTGGAGATCCACTCAACTAAGAAAGAAGACGTCATATTTTCCTATCATGCTGTTATCGTTTGTTGACTTTGGAGTTGGAATTCTTTCTAATTCATCGTTTGAACTGTTTCTAGTTGGCGTTATTTTTGGCTATCCAAACTGTTTCTTGAGGATTCTGTTTTCAATTTTGCTAAATTTATTATCTGGTATGTCTCTTTGTACATTGGTTATTCTGAATTTTGAGCGATATTTAGCCATCGTTTACCCATTTTTTCATCGAGCTAAAGTAACCAAATCTAGACTCCTATTTTCTGCTGTCATTCTTTGGTTTATACTGGCGATTATAATTATCAGTCGATTTATTGATGATATTGTTGGATTGATAATACAAAGTTTTCTAATTTCTCTTCACGTTGTAATTTTGATGTTTATTAATACTAAAATATTTCTCACTGGTCGACGAACAGCTCCCAACCTCAGTTCAGGAAACGGACGCACGATTCAGAAAAGATTCTTATCTACGATGAAAATGGCAAAATCATGCGGGATTGTAGTTGGTTGCACACTCTTATGCTTTTTACCCGTATGTGTAACCATTGCTATAATGACAGAATCCTTCGCCGTTTTGGTGGTGCAGTTATGGAGTTTTGTCGCACTTTTGTTGTCTTCCACTCTGAATTCTGTGGTATTTTTTTGGAGAAACCCGATCTTGAGAAATGAGGCCAAAAAGATTTTACGTCAAACTTTTCTAAAGCCTTGATGGTGACATGAAACAATTTTACTTCCATAACGTTAAAATTGCTATAGTTTTACTTCTGGTTTTATAGTCTTTTTCAGACGTTTACTGTCTTGCACGACTGAACTTTAGCTGAAGCGTCTAATAAATCGTATAATAAATTTAATTAATGAAGAAAGCAAGTCAAAATCTATTGTAATAAGTTAGTTGTTATAGTTAAAAAACGTTTCCCAAATTGACTTCCAGTTTAAATTGTATTTACATGGTTATAGTTTATAGTAAATATTATAGAGTTTGGAACGCTGTCGATATTCTATTTCTTAATGAAATAAATAACGCAGATCCGTTCTATTATTATATACGAGTATGTATATTAAATTACATAACGTTTCTATATTTGGCGAAAATAACAATGTTATCATGTCTGAGGTTCATTTCTGGCGTTGTATATTTCCCCATAAAAAATTAACATTACATTTTACCTAAAATATGGAAATAATAAAAACTTTCGTGGTTTTAAATTTTAGACTTTTTTTCTGCGAAGGTAGGCTATGAGTGTTTATCGGTTGGTGCTAAAATTAATCGCATTTGTGTGATTATCATAAGGAGGGCATTCTTTATTAATTAAGTGAAACATATATTATTTTAATTACTTGCATCAGTTGCATGTTTAACAGGAGGTTGCATGATGACACTGGTTAAAATTTATTTACAATAAAGGGACGCTTTGGTCTTTTCAGCGACTTTGATCAGTTTGAATGTTGTACGAGTTTGTCGAGCATAAAAAATAAAGTGGGTAATTAAATAAATATAACAATAATTAAAAGAAAGGATTACCAATTTAAAAAAAGCCTTTAGTTTCTGTTAAGACCCCATAGTTCAATGTGTTTGTTAGTAGTGAACTATGAGAGACTGGAATCTAACGTAGGAGTCTTTGTTTGTTTGTTTTAATATTGTTTTTTTATTCTTTTTTGGAGACTCCTACGTTCTCTGTTTCGGCAGTATCTAACATTAATATATTTTGATTATTGTATAAAGAGTTACATAACATTTCTATATTTGGCAAAAATAACAATCATGTCTATGATCCATTCCTATATAACTTTATATGATGTGGCTGGGAGATTGGACGATCACATGCAACGAATCAACATTTATTTATTATTTGTCAAGTGTTGAAAAGCATAAATGTGCGTGGATTGAATGTTATCTTTCTGTAGCATTATACAGAGTCCTTTCAATAAATGCTTTGAATCCTGAATACAAATTAGTTAATTTTTTTTAATTTTCCCGATGGTTTTAACTCCGCAGCAGACTCTATTTTAATTCTTCTTAATGTTGCCATAGAAACGTCGCGGCAGCTACTTGTTGAAATACACAGAACATTTAAGATGATATGACCAACTCCTTTTTTCCATAGATTAATTAAACGTGAACATCTGCAACTGCTATGGATTTATAATAAACATTTCTGGCGTGGCATTTTTCTAAAAAAAAAAGAAAGAATTCACACACATTTCTTTTAAAATATAGAGAATAATAAAGGAACTGTCCTGATTCTAAATTTCGACTTTTTTGTGAGGGAGAGCTAATTATACTACAAGTTTTGATGATGTTGGTACTATTATTATCATTCAAATCTGACTGACTATAATAAGGAGGGTGAGTGAATTGAGTGAAACATTTAATTACTTGCATGTTCGGCAGGATCAGAAATAGATTTATTTACAATAGAAAGATGTTTCGGTTTTTTCAGCAACCTTCATCAGTTTGAATGTTAAACGAATTGGGAAACCATAAAAAATAAGGTAGATAATTAGTTATACATAAAAATAATAAAAAGAAAGGATAAACAATTAAAAGTTCTTAAAGTTTCTATAAACTAAAAGACCAGGAAATTCGATGTGTTTGTTGTAGTAGCGAACTAATATATAAAGACAAAAACGTGTTTTTGTTGTTGAAATTTTTAAATTAGTGTCAACTCTCTTTATGAACATTTTTTGATATGCCTGATTACAATTAGAACATTTTTACTTGCAATGTGATTGGATACTTGGTCAGCAGTATCAGGTCAGTCACGTTTGGTTGCTTATATAGTTGGTATGCTTGGATTGTGGACAAGATAGTTTGATCGGCAAATGCTTTTTGATTGAAGTTATGTTGACATTTGAACTATATTGCATTAGCACTCAATGTACCAATCAAAACACTGAGAATATTATACGAATTTTTGCGTGTGCTTGCAGTACAAAAAGGAAGCACACGAGCAAGAGATCGAGAGAAAGGTGGATAACTTCGAGTGTTGTTGGGTCGTCAAGATTCGTGGCAACATTGCGTACGAAATATCGTTGTAAAATATTTTTTCTTTCTGTGTTGTCCTCTGTGAAAGGTAATTTTATGAATATCACGGACACCAACAAATTTCTGAAAACTTGCTTCATAAATAATGCTGAATATCTCACGGTTGTTGCTTTTCCTTCGAAAGGATATTATATCAGCTTTGTTCTCTGTAGTCTGGTCAATGGCATTCTGATGTTTTCGACAATCTTCCTCAATGGGATAACAGTCCTCGCTTATTGGAGATCGAAACTACTAAAGAAGAAGACGTCATATTTTCCTATCATGCTGTTATCGTTGGTTGACTTTGGAGTTGGAATTCTTTCTAATTTTTCTAGTCGGCGTTATTTTTGACTATCCAAACTGTTTCTTTAAGATTCTGTTTATAACTGCGCTAAATTTGTTATCTGGTATGTCTTTTTGTACATTGGTTATTCTGAATTTTGAGCGATATTTAGCCATCGTTTACCCATTTTTTCATCGAGCTAAAGTAACCAAATCTAGACTCCTAATTTCTGCTGTCATTCTTTGGTTTGTTTTGGCGATTATAATCATCAGTCGATTTCTTAATGCGATTGTTGGATTGATTATACAAAGTTTTCTGATTTCTCTTTACGTTGTAATTTTGATGTTTATTAATACTAAAATATATCTCACTGGTCGACGGAGAGCTCCCAACCTCAATTCAGGAAACGGACGCACGATTCAGAAAAGATTCTTGTCTACGATGAAAATGGCAAAATCATGCGGGATTGTAGTTGGTTGCACACTCTTATGCTTTTTACCCATATGTGTAACCGTTCCTATAAAAGCAAAATCCTTCCCCGTTTTCGTAATGCAGTTATGGAGTCATGTCGCAGTTTTATTGTCTTCCACTCTAAATTCTGTGGTATTTTTTTGGAGAAACCCGATCTTGAGAAATGAGGCCAAAAAGATTTTACGTCAAACTTTTCTAAAGCCTTGATGGTGACATGAAACATTTTTACTTTCATAACGTTAAAATTGCTATAGTTTTACTTCTGATTTTAGTCTTTTTCAGACGTTTACTGTCTTGCACGACTGAACTTTAGGTGAAACGGCTATAATAAATCGTATAAAAAATTAATTGAACATGCCTCAATTGTTTAAATTTTAATTAATGAAGAAAGTAAGTCAAAAGCTATTGTAATAAGTTAATTATTATACATAGTTAAAAAACGTTTCCCGAATTGACTGCTTAGTTATAGTATTACAGAGTTTGGAAGATTAATGAAATAAATAATGCAGATCCGTTCTATTATTATATATACGAGTATGCATATTAAGTAAAATAACATTTCTATATTTGGCAGAGTGTCATGGGATTAACATTGTAATTTTGTGGTCGTCATGCCTGCGAAAATTGAGCCATGCACGCTCAACGTCGCTGGCATGCCGGCGGTAGGAGTCGATTGTTTTTGCCTATATAGAGTTAATCGTAGCAAAAAAAATTAATGCCCAGCATAAAACACGAAATGAAGCTATAGATAAGAATAATATTTATTAACAAAAGGAACTAATGTTTGTTAATAAGTATTATTCTTATCTATGGCTTTATTTCGTGCTTTATGCTGGGCACTAATTTTTTTGCTACGATTCCGATTCCCGCCTGGTTCCTCATTGGTTACGATATATAGAATTACATATAGAGTTTGAGAAAAATAATTATTTGTATGATTCATTCAGTTGGTGGGTTGAAAAGTTGTATACAGGTGGATACTCTTTATTAACCGAGAGAGCGATCATTGCGCGAATATCAGACCTGTGTCTTGACAGTTATTTAATTTTAATTATGATATGGCTGAGAGCTTCGATCAAAATCGACATTTGTTCATTTCTTTTGAAATGTGTTGAATATGTCGCGACGTACAGATGCAGTCTGTTTTATGGGGGAAGGGCTTAACATAGTAAATACGGGATCTCTAAGAGAAAAACTTAGTTTCTTGATGCTATCTTTCTGTAGCATTATATAGAGTCCTTTCAATAAATGATTCACCTGAATACAAATTAGTTAATTTTTTTTTAATTTTTCGGATGGTTTTAACTCCGCAGCAGACTCTATTTTCTTCTTAATGTTGCCATAGAAACGTCGCGGCAGCTACTTGTTGAAGTACACAGAACATTTAATTAAGATGATATGACTAATTCCTTTTTTCCATAGATTAATTAAACGTGAACGTCTGGAACTGCTATGGATTTATAATAAACATTTCTGGCGTGGCAATTTAAAAAAAATAATAATAAAGAATTCAAACACATTTTTCTTTTAAAATATAGAGAATAATTAATAATTGATGATGTTGGTGCTATTATTATTCAGATGTGACTGACTATAATAAGGAGGGTGAGTGAATTGAGTGAAACATTTTAATTACTTGCAATGTTCGGCAGGATCACAAATAAATTTATTTACAATAGAAAGATGTTTCGGTTTTTTCAGCGACCTTCATCAGTTTGAATGTTAAACGAATTGGGAAACCATAAAAAATAAGGGTGCATGGATAATTAATTATAAAATATAAAAATAATGAAAAGAAGGGATAAACAATTAAAAGTTCTTAAAGTTTCTATAAAGACCAGGGAATCCAATGTGTTTGTTATAGTAGCGAACTAAGAGAGAGACCGAAACGTGTTTTTGTTGTTAATAATTTTTAACTAGTGTCAACTCTCTTTATGAACGTTTTTTTTATATGCCTGATTATAACATTTTTACTTGCAATGTGATTGGATACTTGGTCAGCAGTACATCAACGCGTTTGGTTGCTTAGTTGCTATGCTTGCATTGTGGACGAGATAGTTTGGTCGGCAAATGCTTTTTGATTGAAGTTATGTTGACATTTGAACTATATTGCATTAAGCATTCAATGTGCCAATCAAAACACTAGAGAATATACGAATTTTTGCGTGTGCTTACAGTACAAAAAGGAAGCTCGTCAAGAGATCGAGAGAAAGGTGGATAACTTCGAGTGTCGTCAAGATTCGTGACAACATTGCTTACGAAATATCGTTGTAAAATAATTTTTCTCTCTGTGTTGTCCTCTGTGAAAGGTGATTCTATGAATATCACATCGGACACGAACAAATTCCTGAAAACTTGCTTCATAAATAATGCTAAATTTTACACGGTTGTTGCTTTTCCTTCGAAAGGATATTATATCAGCTTTGTTCTTTGCAGTCTGGTCAATGGCATTCTGATGTTTTCGACAATCTTCCTCAATGGGATAACCGTCCTCGCTTATTGGAGATCCACTCAACTAAGAAAGAAGACGTCATATTTTCCTATCATGCTGTTATCGTTTGTTGACTTTGGAGTTGGGATTCTTTCTAATTCATCGTTTGAAATGTTTCTAGTCGGCGTTATATTTGGCTATCCAAACTGTTTCTTTAAGATTCTGTTTACAATTTTGCTAAATTTCTTATCTGGTATGTCTTTTTGTACATTGGTTATTTTGAATTTTGAACGGTATTTAGCTATCATTTACCCATTTTTTCATCAAGCTAAAGTAACCAAATCTAGACTCCTATTTTCTGCTGTCATTCTTTGGTTTGTTCTGGTGATAGCGATTATCAGTCGATTTATTGATGAGATTGTTGGATTGATAATACAAAGTTTTCTAATTTCTCTTTTCGTTGTAATTTTGATGTTTATTAATACTAAAATATTTCTCACTGGTCGACGAACAGCTCCCAACCTCAGTTCAGGAAACGGACGCACGACTCAGAAAAGATACTTATCTACGATGAAAATGGCAAAATCATGCGGGATTGTAGTTGGTTGCACACTCTTATGTTTTTTACCCATATGTGTCGCCTCTCCTATAAAGACAGAATCCTTCGCCGTTTTGGTGATGCAGTTATGGAGTCTTGTCGCACTTTTATTGTCTTCCACTCTGAATTCTGTGGTATTTTTTTGGAGAAACCCGATCTTGAGAAATGAGGCCAAAAAGATTTTACGTCAAACTTTTCTAAAGCCTTAATGATAACATGAAACAATTGTACTTCCATAACGTTAAAATTGGTATAATTTTACTTCTGACTCTATAGTTTTTTTCAGACGTTTACTGTCTTGCGCGACTGAACTTTAGCTGAATTGCTGAAACGTCTATAATAAATCATAAAATAAATTTATTGAACATGCGCGAGTTTGAATTTTAATTAATTAATGAAGAAAGCAAGTCAAAATCTATTGTAATACGTTAATTATTATATTTAGTTAAAAAACGTTTCCCGAATTGACTTCTAGTTTAAAGTGCCTATAACCCCTAGAATGTTTTTAGTTTTCCAAGTAGTAGAGCCAAAATTAGCTGAATAGTTCTTTTACAGTTTTTGATTTGGTCCTTTCGTTTCGAAGATATTGACATTTAAGTACCGCTATTAGCAAGAAAAAAACGCAAATTAAAGAGAACTGGGACGAGCAACGCGATGACGTAGCTTAAGGGACGCGAGTGAAATTCCTTTCGTCAAGTCGGATTCGTTAGAACACCCAAAAACAACACATCTATCTGGCATTTTTTTCGCTTCGATGGCAGCGTATACAGCACTGCAACAGAACCAACACTGTCACTGAGAAAATTCCGACCCTTAAGCTACGTCACGTCATGTAGGTACCAGGCTCTTTGCAATTTGCAAAAATTTCTAGCGGGATATTCAAAATAGCGATTTCTTGCAATACTTGAAGCGAGATATCTTCGAAACGAATGGACCAAATTAAAAACTGTAAAAGAACTATTCAGCTAATTTTGGCTCTACTACTTGGAAAACTAAAAAAATTCTAGGGGTTATAGGCACTTTAAATTGTATTTACATGGTTATAGTTATATAGTATTACAGAGTTTGGAACGCTGTCAATATTCTATTTCTTAATTAAATAAATAATGCAGATCCGTTCTATTATTATATACAAGTATGCATATTAGTTTAATACATAACGTTTCTCTATTTGGCAAGAATAACAATGTTATCAGGTCTGTGGTCCATTTCTGGCGTTGCATATTTCCCCATAAAACAATTAACATTACATTTTTCCTAAAATATAGAGAATATTAAAAAGTTTCTTGGTTTTAAATTTTAGACTTTTTTCTATGAAGGTAGGCTATAAGTGTTTATGTTTGTGCTAAAATTAATCGCATTTGACTGATATATTATTTTAATTATTTGCATGTTTAACAGGAGAGTGATGACACTGATTAAAATTTATTTACAATAAAGGGATGCTTTGGTCTTTTCAGCGACTTTGATCAGTTTGAATGTTGTACGAGTTTGTCGAGCATAAAAAATAAAGTGGATAATTAATTAAATATAACAATAATTAAAAGAAAGGATTACCAATTTTAAAAAAGCCTTTAGTTTCTGTTAAGACCCCGTAGTTCAATGTGTTTGTTAGTAGAGAACTATGAGAGACTGGAACGTGTTTGTTAACTTCTGTCTGCAGTCTATTGTACTCATATATACGAGTATGCATATTGAGTTACATAATGTTTCTATAGTTTGCAAAAATAACAACCATGTCTATGATCTATATTTATGGCATTTTTTCCCCAAAAAAATTTAACATTACCTTTTTAACAAAAAATTTAATTATATTAATTATATTATAATTATATTTTTAACTATGTAGGTTTTTTATTTGTTTTTTTATTCTTTTTTGGAGACTCCTACGTTCTCTGTTTCGGCAGTATATCTAACCTTAATATGTTTTGATTATTGTATAAAGAGTTGGATAACATTTCTATATTTGGCAAAAATGACAATCGTGTCTATGATCCATTCCTATATAACTGTATATGATGTGGCTGGGAGATTGGACGATCACATGCAACGAACCACGATTTATTTTATTATTTGTTAAGTGTTGAATAGCATAAATGTGCGTGGATTGAATGCTATCTTTCTGTAGCATTATGTATAGAGTCCTTTTAATAAATGCTTTGAATCCTGAATGCAAATTAGTTGGTGTTTTTTAATTTTTCGGATAATTTTAACTCCGCAGCAGACTCGTCGCGACAGCTACTTGTTAAAATACACAGAACATTTAAGATGATATGACCAATTCCTTTTTTCCATAGATCAATTAAACGTGAACATCTGCAACTGCTATGGATTTATAATAAACATTTCTGGCGTGGCAATTTTTTTTTTAAAGAAAGAAATAATTCACACACATTTTTCTTTTAAAATATAGAGAATAAGAGAAAAACTTTCGTGTTTCTATTATACTACAAGCTTTGATGTTGGTGCTAATATTATTCAGATCTAACTGACTATAATTAATAAGGAGTGTGAGTGAATTGAGTGAAACATTTTAATAATTTGCAATGTTCGACAGGATCACATATAGATTTATTTACAATAGAAAGATGTTTCGGTTTTTTCAGCGACCTTCATCAGTTTGAATGTTAAACGAATTGGGAACCATAAAAAATAGGGTGGATATAATTAATTATACATTAAAAATAATAAAAAGAAAGGATAATCAATTAAAAGTTGTTAAAGTTTCTATAAAGACCAGGGAATTCAATGTGTTTGTTATTATAGCGAAATAAGAAAGAGACCGAAACGTGTTTTTGTTGTTAATAATTTTTAATTAGTGTCAACTCTCCTTGTGAACATTTTTTGATATGCCTGATTACAATTATAACATTTTTACTTGCAATGTGATTGAATACTTGGTCAGCAGTACATCAACACGTTTGGTTGCTTATAGTTGGTATGCTTGGATGGACGGACGAGATAGTTTGGTCGGCAAATGCTTTTTGATTGAAATTATGTTGACATTTGAACTACATTGAATTAAGCACTCATGTGCCTATCAAAACACTGAGAATATTATACGAATTTATGCGTGTGCTTACAGTACAAAAAGGAAGCACATCAAGAGATTGAGAGAAAGGTGGATAACTTCGAGTCTTGTTGGGTCGTCAAGATTCGTGACAACATTGCTTACGAAATATCGTTGTAAAATAAATTTTCTCTCTGTGTTGTCCTCTGTGAAAGGTGATTCTATGAATATCACATCGGACGCCAATAAATTTCTGAAAACTTGCTTCATAAATAATGCTGAATATCACACGGTTGTTGCTTTTCCTTCGAAAGGATATTATATCAGCTTCGTTATCTGCAGTCTGGTCAATGGCATTCTGATGTTTTCGACAATCTTCCTCAATGGGATAACAGTCCTCGCTTATTGGAGTTCGAAACTACTAAAGAAGAAGACGTCATATTTTCCTATCATGATGTTATCGTTGGTTGACTTTGGAGTTGGAATTCTTTCTAATTCATCTTTGGAAATGTTTCTAGTCAGCGTTATTTTTGACTATCCATACTGTTTCTTTAAGATTCTGTTTGTAACTGTGCTAAATTTCTTATCTAGTATGTCTTTTTGTACATTGGGTATTCTGAATTTTGAGCGATATTTAGCCATCGTTTACCCATTTTTTCATCGAACTAAAGTAAACAAATCTAGACTCCTATTTTCTGCTGTCATTTTTTGGTTTGTTGTGGCGATTATAATTGTCAGTCGATATATTGATCATATTGTTGGATTGATAATACAAAGTTTTGGAATTTCTCTTTACGTTGTAATTTTGATGTTTATTAATACTAAAATATTTCTCACTGGTCGACGAACAGCTCCCAACCTCAATTCAGGAAGCGGACGCACGACTCAGAAAAGATTCTTGTCTACGATGAAAATGGCAAAATCATGCGGGATTGTAGTTGCTTGCACACTCTTAAGCTTTTTACCCGTATGTGTAACCGCTCCTATAAAGACAGAATCCTTCGCCGTTTTGGTGGTGCAGTTATGGAGTCTTGTCGCAGTTTTATTGTCTTCCACTCTGAATTCTGTGGTATTTTTTTGGAGAAACCCGATCTTGAGAAATGAGACCAAAAATATTTTACGTCAAACTTTTCTAAAGCCTTGATGGTGACATGAAACAATTTTACTTCCATAACGTTAAAATTGCTATAGTTTTACTTCTGGTTTTATAGTCTTTTTCAGACGTTTACTGTCTTGCACGACTGAACTTTAGCTGAAGCGTCTATAATAAATCGTATAACAAATTTAATTAATGAAGAAAGCAAGTCAAAATCTATTGTAATAAGTTAGTTGTTATAGTTAAAAAACGTTTCCCGAATTGACTTCCAGTTTAAATTGTATTTACATGATTATAGTTTATAGTAAATATTATAGAGTTTGGAACGCTGTCGATATTCTATTTCTTAATGAAATAAATAACGCAGATCCGTTCTATTATTATATACGAGTATGTATATTAAATTACATAACGTTTCTATATTTGGCAAAAATAACAATGTTATCATGTCTGAGGTCCATTTCTGGCGTTGTATATTTCCCCATAAAAAATTAACATTACATTTTACCTAAAATATGGAAATAATAAAAACTTTCGTGGTTTTAAATTTTAGACTTTTTTTCTGCGAAGGTAGGCTATGAGTGTTTATCGGTTGGTGCTAAAATTAATCACATTTGACTGATTATCATAAGGAGGGCATTCTTTATTAATTAAGTGAAACATATATTATTTTAATTACTATAACATTAATTAAAAGAAAGGATTACCAATTTTTAAAAAGCCTTTAATTTCTGTTAAGACCCCGTAGTTCAATGCGTTTGTTAGTAGAGAACTATGAGAGACTGGAACGTGTTTGTTAACTTCTGTCTGCAATCTATTGTATTCATATATACGAGTATGCATATTGAGTTACCTAATGTTTCTATAGTTGGCAAAAATAACAACCATGTCTATGATCTATAATTATGGCGTGGCATTTTTTTCCCAAAAAAATTTAACATTACTTTTTCCTTTAAAATATAGAAAATTATAAGAACTTGATTGAAAAATGCCGTACGAGTTCGTCAAGCATAAAAAATAAGGTGGGTAGGTAATTTTATATAAGAATATTAAAAGAACGGATAAGCAATTAAAAGTTCTTAAAGTTTCTGTAAAGACTTGGGAATTCAATGTGTTTATTAGTAGAGAGCTAAGAGAGACTGAAACGTGTTTTTATAGGGGGGGGGGGGGGGGGCAGGCTCTCATATAGTATTAATCTCTGTCTGCAATCTGAGTTTTAGTGCCTTATATCGTTGATCGTTGACATCTATAAGCGTGTACACCGTCTATCAAAACATATGTTAAATTTAAATGTTTACCTTGGATACGTTTGTACTAATAAGTCATTTTTACATAAATGCGCGCGCGCTTATAGCCAATCACGTCTTGCCGAACGATCCGGCATGCCGGCGGTAGAATGTCATGGGATTAACATTGTAATTTTGTGGTCGTCATGCCTGCGAAAATTGAGTCGCTGGCATGCCGGCGGTAGGAGTCGATTGTTTTTCTTAATGAAATATATAATGCAATGCGTCAGAGTTTATACGAGTATGCCTATATAGAGTTAATCGTAGCAAAAAAATTAATGCCCAGCATAAAACACGAAATGAAGCTATAGATAAGAATAATATTTATTAACAAAAGGAACTAACGTTTGTCAATAAGTATTATTCTTGTCTATGGCTTTATTTCGTGTTTTATGCTGGGCACTAATTTTTTTGCTACGATTCCGATTCCCGCCTGGTTCCTCATTGGTTACGATATATAGAATTACATATAGAGTTTGAGAAAAATAATAATTATTTGTATGATTCATTCAGTTGGTGGGTTGAAACGTTGTATACAGGTGGATACTCTTTATTAACCGAGAGAGCGATCATTGCGCAAATATCAGACCAGTGTCTTGACAGTTATTTTAATTTTAATTGTGATATGGCTGAGAGCTTCGATCAAAATCGACATTTGTTCATTTCTTTTGAAATGTGTTGAATATGTCGCGACGTACAGATGCAGTCTGTGTTTTATGGGGGAAAGGGCTTAACATAGTAAATACGGGATCTCTAGGAGAAAAACTTAGACGACGTTCTAATACTACATTTCTTAAAATTCTGTTTTCTCAGTAGCACATATAGAGACGTGCGCTGATGTCAACTTGGTTTAAGGAATATTTCGTAAACCTGCATTAACAATTGTAATGTTCCCCGTCTACCGTAACTTAAAAATGTATCGTTCGTTCTGCATTTTGATTAATCGGAAGCAACAAGGTCGACTTCGTTTTAGACTCAGAATTTTTTAGCGTGACGAAACGTGTTCAACCATATAGCTGCATGTTTAGTTGTTTTAATAATTATTAAGATGGTTTAAAACAACACCTGTGTCGCTCTTTATTAATGGTTTGAAAAGTGCTTATTCTTATGATGACTTGGAATTTTTGGGAATTCATCGTTTGAAATATTTCTGGTCAGCGTTATGTTGGGTTATGAAAACTGTTCATTCATTCTGTACGTAACATTGACTGACAAATTTGTCATCTGGCATGCCTGTATACGTATATGTGTTCTGAATTTTGAACGATGTTTAGCCATTGTTTACCCAATTTTTCATCGAGCTAAAATTAGTAATAAATTTCGACTCCTATTTTCTGCTATGATTCTTTGGTTTGTTCTGGTGATTGTGATTATCAGTGGATTTATTGATGCGATTGTTGGATTGATAAGACGCAGTTCTTTGATATGTTTTTACGTTGTAATTTTGATGTTTAAAATACTAAAATATTTCTCACCCCAACTTCAGTTCAGGGAGTGGACGCACAATTCAGAAAAAAATTTCATCTACAATGAAAATGCCAAAATCATGCGGCATTGCAGTTGGTTGCGCATGCACTCTCGTTCGGTCATATAAAGACAAAATCTTCCCACGTTATGGTAATGCATTCGTGAAGTCTTCTCGCAGTTTATTGTCTTCTTGAGAAACCTGATCTTGAGAAATGAGGCGATAAAGATTTTACGCGGCAAACTTTTCTAAAACCTTGATTGTTGACATGAAACAATTCTATACTTGTCTTCTATAAAGTTAAAATTGTTATAGTTTTACTTCTTATTGTATATAGTTTTTTCCAGACGTTGTCTTGCACTGGACTTTAGCCGAAACGTTTATAATCAATATATTTTTATGAATTCATTGAACATGCCTGCGCTGATTGAATTTTATTGAAGAAAGCAAGTTATAATCTAATGTTAGAAGTTAATTATTTCAGTTAAAAAAATATTAACAGAATAGACCGATTGCAAATTAAACTCCCTAGAAGCGAGGGTTTTCGGTGGTTACCATTGCTAGGGCCCGATGCACGTTACTTTATTGTTATATTTTTTATGTACTTTATTGTTTATTGTTATATAGTACACCAATAATAACGGCCAATAAACTAACGTGTATCGGGCCCTAGAAACAGTAACCACCGAAAAGCCTCGCTTCCAGGGAATTTTGCAATCGGTTTATTGGCTTCCAGTTTAAAATTGTATATATCGGTGGTTAAACAGAGTTTGGAACGCCATTAATATTTGTCTTAATGAAATAAATAATGCAGTATATACGAGTATCCATATATATATAACAAATATATATAACAAATACATTCCATTTTGCCGTTGCCTGTTCAGTTATAGATGCACAGATGACGTCACAACGTGGTAAGAACAAAAAGGTGGCCCACGATACGCAGTCGAGTGCGTCACTGATGTTCTTACGACGTTGTTACGTCTTCTGTGCATCTATAACTGAACAGACAACAAAAAAAGGAATCTATTTGTTTTATACAATACAAAAACTTAAAAGGTTTTTAATCGAAACTCTTGCCAGATTTTGGGGCATGAAGATGGAATAAAGCAAGTCAGCTGACGTGATCTGACGTGTCCATGTGTCTGTCCTCTAATAGATCATGGACAACAACCAATGAAAACACGCATAACCACCAGGGTATTGCATAAAGAAATAAAAGTAGCGTGCTGCGTAGGCAGTGTTGCAACAACAATCGAAATATAGTAAGGTTATAGATATACTGCCGAAACAGAGAACGTAGGAGTCTAACGTAGGAGTCTAACGTAGGAGTCTATTTGTTTGTTTGTTTAATTTGTTTTTTTATTCTTTTTTGGAGACTCCTACGTTCTCTGTTTCGGCAGTATCTAACATTAATATATTTTGATTATTGTATAAAGAGTTACATAACATTTCTATATTTGGCAAAAATAACAATCATGTCTATGATCCATTCCTATATAACTTTATATGATGTGGCTGGGAGATTGGACGATCACATGCAACGAATCAACATTTATTTATTATTTGTCAAGTGTTGAAAAGCATAAATGTGCGTGGATTGAATGCTATCTTTCTGTAGCATTATACAGAGTCCTTTCAATAAATGCTTTGAATCCTGAATACAAATTAGTTAATTTTTTTTAATTTTTCCGGATGGTTTTAACTCCGCAGCAGACTCTCTTTTAATTTTTCTTAATGTTGCCATAGAAACGTCGCGACAGCTACTTGTTGAAATACACAGAACATTTAACATGATATGACCAACTCCTTTTTTCCATAGATTAATTAAACGTGAACGTCTGCATGGAACTGCTATGGATTTATAATAAACATTCCTGGGGGGGCAATTTAAAAAAAAAATAATAATAAAGAATTCAAACACATTTTTCTTTTAAAATATAGAGAATAATTAATAATTGATGATGTTGATGCTATTATTATTCAGATGTGACTGACTATAATAAGGAGGGTGAGTGAATTGAGTGAAACATTTTAATTACTTGCAATGTTCGGCAGGATCACAAATAGATTTATTTACAATAGAAAGATGTTTCGGTTTTTTCAGCGACCTTCATCAGTTTGAATGTTAAACGAATTGGGAAACCATAAAAAATAAGGGTGCATGGATAATTAATTATAAAATATAAAAATAATGAAAAGAAGGGATAAACAATTAAAAGTTCTTAAAGTTTCTATAAAGACCAGGGAATTCAATGTGTTTGTTATAGTAGGAACTAAGAGAGAGACCGAAACGTGTTTTTGTTGTTAATAATTTTTAACTAGTGTCAACTCTCTTTATGAACGTTTTTTTAATATGCTTGATTACAATTATAACATTTTTACTTGCAATGTGATTGGATACTTGGTCAGCAGTACATCAACGCGTTTGGTTGCTTAGTTGCTATGCTTGCATTGTGGACGAGATAGTTTGGTCGGCAAATGCTTTTTGATTGAAATTATGTTGACATTTGAACTATATTGCATTAAGCACTCAATGTGCCAATCAAAACACTAGAGAATATACGAATTTTTGCGTGTGCTTACAGTACAAAAAGGAAGCACATCAAGAGATCGAGAGAAAGGTGGATAACTTTAAGTGTTGTTGGGTCGTCAAGATTCGTGACAACATTGCGTACGAAATATCGTTGTAAAATAATTTTTCTCTCTGTGAAAGGTGATTCTATGAATATCACATCGGACACCAATAAATTTCTGAAAACGTGCTTCATAAATAACGCTGAATATGACACGGTTGTTGCTTTTCCATCGAAAACATATTATATCAGCTTCGTTATATGCAGTCTGATCAATGGCATTCTGATGTTTTCGACAATCTTCCTCAATGGGATAACAGTCCTCGCTTATTGGAGATCCACTCAACTAAGAAAGAAGACGTCATATTTTCCTATCATGCTGTTATCGTTGGTTGACTTTGGAGTTGGAATTCTTTGTAATTCATCGTTTGAAATCTTTCTACTCGGCGTTATTTTTGGCTATCCAAACTGTTTCTTTAAGATTCTGTTTATAACTTTGCTACGTTTCTTATCTGGTATGTCTTTTTGTACATTGGTTATTCTGAATTTTGAGCGATATTTAGCCATCGTTTACCCATTTTTTCATCGAGCTAAAGTAACCAAATCTAGACTCCTATTTTCTGCTGTCATTCTTTGGTTTGTTCTGGTGATTATAATTGTCAGTCGATTTATTGATGAGATTGTTGGATTGATAATACAAAGTTTTCTAATTTCTCTTTACGTTGTAATTTTGATGTTTATTAATACTAAAATATTTCTCACTGGTCGACGAACAGCTCCCAACCTCAGTTCAGGAAACGGACGCACGACTCAGAAAGGATTCTTATCTACGATGAAAATGGCAAAATCTTGCGGGATTGCAGTTGCTTTGACACTCTTATGCTTTTTACCCATATGTGTAACCGCTCCTATAAAGACAAAATCCTTCGCAGTTTTGGTGATGCAGTTATGGAGTCTTGTCGCGCTTTTATTGTCTTCCACTCTGAATTCTGTGGTATTTTTTTGGAGAAACCCGATCTTGAGAAATGAGGCCAAAAAGATTTTACGTCAAACTTTTCTAAAGCCTTGATGGTGACATTTTTACTTCCATAACGTTAAAATTGTTATAATTTTACTTTTGATTCTATAGTTTTTTTTCAGACGTTTACTGTCTTGCGCGACTGAACTTTAGCTGAAACGTCTATAATAAATCGTATAATAAATTTATTGAACATGCCTGAATTGTTTGAATTTTAATTAATTAATGAAGAAAACAAGTCAAAATCTATTGTAATAATTTAATTATTATATATAGTTAAAAAACGTTTACCGAATTGACTTGCAGTTTAAATTGTATTTACATGGTTAGTTATATAGTATTACAGAGTTTGGAAGATTAATGAAATAAATAATGCAGATCCGTTCTATTATTATATATACGAGTATGCATATTGAGTAACATAACATTTCTATATTTGGTAAGAATAACAGTGTTATCATGTCTGAAGTCCATTTCTGGCGTTGCATATTTCCCCACAAAAAAATTAACATTACATTTTACTTAAAATATAGAGAATAATAAAACTTTCGACTTTTTTCTGTGAAGGTAGGCTATAAGTGTTTATGTTGGTGCTAAAATTAATCACGTTTGACTGTATGTCTGTAACATGTTGTATTTTGTTCTTTCTGTCTGTAATCTGTTGTATTCATATATATACGAGTATGTACATAATGTTTCTATATAGTTGGCAAAAATAACAATCATGTCTGTGATCTATATTTATGGCGTGGCGTTTTTTCCTAAAAAAAATTAACATTACATGTCCCTTTAAAATATATAAAATGAATAATAACTTGTTTGATTGAAAAATGTTGTACGAGTTCGTCAAGCATAAAAAATAAGCGTAATTTTATATAAGAATAATAAAAGGAAAGGAAAAGCAATTAAAAGTTCTTAAAGTTTCTGTAAAGACTTGGCAATTCAATGTGTTTGTTAGAGGGAGACTGAAACGTGTTTTTATGGGAGGGGGGGGGGGATATAGGGGGGGGGATATAGTGTTAACCTCTGTCTGCAAATGCTACTACTGTGAAGCTTCCTCAAAATGGCGATAATCCTACCAAATATATTAAAAAATCATTTCCAATAGCTTTATGTTTCATAGTATTCATACCCATGACGTTTACGATGCGATCATGGGACTAAAATTAGATAAATCATCCATTGGCGTCCCTCAAAGATGCATCAAATTGTTAATACTCTTAATTATTTTCCCTAAATGATTGTTATATTTACCATTCTTAAGTAATTCTTCTCGATTTCCTTCATATCTCTTTATGTTTGTAAATAAAAAAAAACAAGACTGATGGCTAACTCGAAAACGTCACGGTTAACTTATCCACCAGGCTCTAACATAAAATAATTTTTATTTAACAACTTTTCTTTCTTGTAAATATAGTTATTTACCAATTTATTTAATGTATTTATAAGTGAAAGAGCATAATAAAGATTGTATTGTATTGTATTGTATTGTATTGTATTGTATTGTATTGTATTGTATTGTATTGTATTGTATTGTATTGTATTGTATTGTGGGTTTGAGTCCCGTCTGGACTGCTCAGAGTTTTCAGAGCTTAACAACTTACGACATCTAGTCGTTGACATCTATAAGCGTGTAAACCGTCTATCAAAACATGTTTTATTTCAAGGCTATATTCAATGTTCACCTTGGATACGTTTGTACTATAATAAGTCATTGTTACATAAATGCGCCCTTAGCCAATCACGTCTTGCGAATCTCACGAAGTTAATTTCCAAACGGTCAACTTTCGAGTTAAAATTAGAACATGTATCTTTCATTGTGTATTTCCTCTTATTTTATATACTTGTTTATTCATGACTTATTATAACCCGTTCTATTTCGACCGTTGCATACATTTTAACCGTTCTTATAGTATAACAGTATAAATTATAAATTTTAGTTTTTAATCTCTTTTTGACCGTCTTAATTTAGACTTTTCGATCATGTACTTCTTACTGTTTATATATAATATACGAAATCTAAACTTCTATCTATATCTAATTTTAAACTTTGTTCATATGTATCTGAATCATTTTACATTTTACCATTTTCGTGACCCATTCACTTAATTGGATGCATGGTTTTCTATCTTAAACTTTTGAAGAAGGCTCTTATATTTATTTTAAACGTGAATACTTTTATAAAATAATGCAGGTACAGCAGTTCTTGACACTTTTTCTGTCTTATTATAGAAGCGAGGACCAAGTATAAGTGACAAGTATTCAGTTATTCTACTTGTCACTTTCTTAATAGCACAGCGTTTAACCAATCGTCGCGCGCTTGCGTTTTCGCAATGTTATTTTGTAAATGTGTTTATAACATGCCTCCAACATCTCATCAGTCAGGTCTGGTCGACTATAATGAGAAAGAGGATCTTCTAGATCATTGAAAGCGAAAATACTTGCTTGTGATTGGTTACTTGGTCAGCATTATACTTGCACACAATTGGTTCCTTAGCAACACTGAACAAGAACGTTTGGGCTACAGATTATTTTTTGATGAAATTATGTTTACACCAGCTATGTTGAATCAGGATCTCAAAGCTTTTGTGCCCATGATGGGAATGTTACAATTTTTTCCCCTGGATATAACTTTGAATCTTCCTGAGACGACAATACGCCGTGTCATTATTAAAGTCGCATTTGAAGCTTTAATATGTGTATCTTAAATGTCATTAGAACTTATAAAAGCAGAATGATCCAGATATTAATATAGACAATAGAACTAGCTATTGATATTAGCTTTTGGTCTAAGAAATTAATTACACACTCATTTCGGAGACAGGCATTAATAAATTTTTAAACATTAAAAGAAAACTGAACATAAACCGGGTTTTTTTAAACCAAAGAGATCAAAATTCAGTTCCCCATTAAAGGCGGATTTATGAATATCACATTGGGCAGAAGCAAATTTCTGAAAACTTGCTTCATAAATAATGCTGAATATTCCACGGTTATTGCTTTTCCTTCGACAGGATATTCATTAAAAGCGAATCGTAAACTGGGCTTAATTCGCCGTCTCTGCAAAGAAAACAAAGACGTTGAAATAAGAAAACTGCTCTACTGTTGTATTGTTAGATCATCCCTAGAATACGCGAGTGAAGTCTGGTCACCGTATACCATCAAGAATAAAACACTGCTTGAAAATGTTCAACCACGTGCAACTAAATTTATTTTAGGATATGCAGAACATATGAACTACAAAGAAAGACTAATAAAGTTAGGCTTTTTACCTCTTGAGTATAGAAGAGAAATGGCAGATCTCACCTTACTATTTAAGTTTCAGAAAGGCCATACAGATATAGAAGATATAGATAACCTAAAGTATTTTAAGAAAGTTTCTGTTCATGCCTACAGAACTCGAAATTTTGATCCAAATAACTACTGTGCGAAAATGGTGAAACAGGATTATTTGAAACACTTCTTTTTTAATCGTGTAATTTCCCTATGGAATAAATTACCGAGTTTATTAAAGACTACTGATACTATAACTTCCTTTAAAACAAAACTGCAGGATTATTACTTCAAGAAATTCAACTCTGAATTTACATGAACGTGCATGAAATCTGTTTTACAAGATTATATTGTAATATATTTTATTTATTTTGACATTTTAGTAATAACATATTGTATGTAGGGTGGATGATATCAATTGGGACATGTGTCTCTTTCACCTGTCATGAATGTAAATATTCTTTGACGAACTTATTAAATTCAAATTCAAATTCAAATTATATCAGCTTTGTTATCCTCGGTCTCTTGAACGCCCTTCTAACTTTTTCCACGATTTTTCTTAATGGCATAACAGTCCTCGCTTATTGGGGATCGTTTCAACTAAGAAAGAAAACATCATATTTTCCTATCATGCTTTTATCGCTGATTGACTTTGAGTTGGAATTCTTTCTAATTCATCGTTTGAAATGTTTCTAGTCGGCGTTATGTTGGGTTATGAAAACTGTTCATTAATTATTCTGTTCATAACATCGATGCATTTTTTATCTGGTATGTCTTTTTATACTTTATGTGTTCTGAATTTTGAACGATATTTAGCCATCGTTCATCCAATTTTTCATCGAAATGAAGTAACCAAATCTAGACTCCTGCTTGCTGTCATCATTCTCTCATTTGTTCTCGCGATAGAGATTATCATTCGACTCATTGCTGACATTGCTGGAACAATAATAAACAGTTTGACGATTTGTCTCTTTGTTTTAATTTTGATGTTTATTAATACTAAAATATTCCAAATTGGTCGACGAACAGCTCCCAGCCCAAGTTCAGGAAACAGGCACACGATTCAGAAAAGATTCTTGTGGACGATGAAAATGGCAAAATCGTGCGTGATTGCGATTGGTTGTGCACTCTTATGCTTTTTACCGATATCCGTAACCGGTCCTATGAAAAGAGATTCTTTGGACGTTATGGTAATGCAGTTGTGGAGTTTTTTAACAGTTTTATTGTCTTCTACTCTAAATTCAATAGTATTCTTTTGGAGAAACCCGATCTTAAGAAATGAGGCCAAAAAGGTTTTACGTCAAACTTTCCGGAAGTCTTGAGGGTGACATGAAACAATTCTACTTCGTATATATAGAATAACATTGTTATAGTTTTTCTTCTGCTTGTGTAACTTTCTACAGTTTGACTGCCACTGGACTTTGCGAAACGTCTGCAATAAATCTACATATTTATCAATTTTCGGACGAGTTATTTGCCGATGCCGAAGGCAGAGCCGAATATAACTGGGAGCGAGACACTGACAAATCATGATATTTTGCGATAGACGAGTTCAATAATTGTTTTATTAGAGATCGCCATTCTTCTCTCTGTCTTCGGCATACTAAAATTTTCGTAAAACTTACTTTTTGTTGTCATAAATCTTGCTTTTTATCTCACTAAATTGTTTTTTCGAAGTATATTGTCGTTATGGATACTTTTGTATTTCGTGTTATGGCTTGTCCTTGCTTCCAAATGCTTTCGATTACTTCCTCGGACAGCTGTGAAAAACTAGCCGCCATGTTTGAAAGCAAGTTTACGAAAATTATTTGCAGCAGCTATCGGTAGTGCGCATGCTCCGCAAATTATTTGCAGCACAAAATTATTTGCACTCAGTTATTTGCAGGTGAATTAACCAATCAGAATTCGGAACAGAGACGAATTGAATGATAAAACAAATTAAATGAACGTGCTTGTGTTATTTTGTAATAGTTGCAGTAATACGTCAAAATAGTGTCTATCCCAATTTTTATTCTGTTTAGAAGTGTTTTAATATAAAGACGAATAGCTTCTTCCCTTATTCAATTTCTCATCTTATTTCAAGGATATTCATGAAATCACTTTATGTATATAATGCTAAGATTGTTATTGTTTAATTGTTTAAAATTGTTTAGTTTAAGATATTGCGAGATTGAAGAGCCAATCAGATTCGAGATGTATGCTAATCTATATACATTCCGGAAAAGTAGTATTTCGACTTTATTATAAGTTATATAAAGATTATCATGAATATATAGGGATCGTAAATATGTATATGTATAATTTAGTCTGACGAATTTGTAAAATAAGATCGATATGAGCTTTAGCTATTTTAGGATGGCTAGCCAAACGTTTAACTATATTATATTGAGCTACTACAACTTAGACGCAACAACAACGCTGCCAAACGTTTGCGCATGCGTGAGTTCCAGAGTATACATGCATGCGAGAGTAATCACTGCAAGAAATGTGGGACTGTTCATTTGTGTTTTGAAAAATGGCCATTAAAATTGCGAAGGGGCCCATCTCAGAATTAAAAATAATAATGTAGCTATACAGCAAGTGCGATCCTTAACATTTTAGTACTGTTATAGCAGCGACATGTAATGAAGATAAGAGTTTGGGAACGAGAATTGATTATGACGTTGCATGATCGGTCTGGAGTCAATAAAAGTAACAGCATTTCTAATGACAAATGTAATTCGTTATCGTTAATTTTGATGGTTTTTCGTAGCTAATTACAGTTACCTTCTTCAGAAAAGTAACTAGTTACCCGCCTGGTAAAGTTACTCAAAAAAAGGTAACTATATTACGTGTGTCTAGTTACTTGTAACGAAGTTAACCAGATACGCACGGCGCAGAAGTGAAAGGCATTGGCAATAAGCGTCAAATTATGCACTATAGAGTCACTATAGAGTCATACTAAAAATAAGGGCGCTTTCCAATTGACAAGGTTAGACCGGTCAGTCCGGCCAGAATGGACTTGCTTTTGATTAGGAACAAATTTTCCAGTCTGACCGTCCTAAGTCTCAAACGAATCGTGTTCCATTTAACCGGACTGACCGGTCTAACCGTGTAAATGGAAAGCCCTCTAAGTTAAGATTTCGTAGTACAGCGACATCATCTGAACTGAGAAAGCATGCCGTGGCATAGTGTTTATATATATTTCTCAAACTCATTAATAATTCATGAGCCGAAAACAAAGGAAATCAGTACCGAGACGGTGGTTTGGATATCGGAGGAAGAAATTACATAAATTAAGCCAACTTTCGCCTCGATTTTCTCTTAAAATACTGATCTGTTTGAGAAGCTATATCATACACTCGGAAGAATGTTTCATCAGGATATCCAAACACCTCGAAATTTGTTAAAAAACCTTGGCTTCGCCTCGGTTTTCAACAAAAGTCTCGGTGTTTGGATATCCTGATGAAACACTCCTCCTCGTGTATGATATATTACATACAAAGTTTGAATAAATTATTAAGAGTTAAATGTCATAGTATGAATAAATTTAGGATTAAAATTAATATAAAACAGTAGAATTCCCAAAAGTATATAAAAATAAAGAAACGGAGATAAAATACAAAAGAAATTCGTTAAAATAAAAGTAAAAAGGTCTGCTAGTTCAACACGTTCTTCGCGTGAGTTAATAGAAAGTCGTTCATTACGAATATAATCTCATAAAAGCACACTCAGTCTTCTCTATATATTACTGAAGGATACCTTTATTCGTCATTATAAATAAAGTTTGTTGGTGGACAACATGTAATTGAGATATACTTTTAAGCATGCAATTTTTTATTTAAAGAGAAACTTTACAATCAGATCGAAGTTTAATTAAACGACGACAATTTTAATCTTGTGCAATTACAATGATTTCAAAAGCTCATTAATAATTCATGAGGTAAACACAAAGGAAATTTGTGCATCAGTATATACCTTATCCGTTGATTTTCTCGGCTCAGACAACGTTGCTTCTCAAAATTACTACGCCAATGAAGTTACCAAATGCTTGTTTTTGAATCTGATAAAACGCTGCTGGTCATTTTTTTAAATATTACAGTTAATGTATGTCATTATCGAGGCTTTAGAAATGTTTGGCGTAAAATCTTCTTCGCCTCGTTTTTCAAGATTTGATTATGCCAAAAGAATATTACAGAATTGAAAGTGGATGCCGATAATGCTGCCGTATAACTCCACATTCGCAATACCACAACGAAGAAACTATTTTTTTCTATAGAAATGGTAACGGCCACGGGGAAGTAGCATATTAGTGTACAACCAACCACCGTCGCGCACGATTTGGCCATCTTCATCGTCCACAAGAACTTCTGATTGCTGCGTTCGTTTGCTGAACTGGGACTTGGAGCTATGCGGCGACTGGTAAGAAACATCTTTGCATTAGTAAACGCTGAAACTCCAATAAAAAGACATATCGTAAAACTAGTTAATAGCAGCCCAACATCTTCGTTAATAAAGCGCGTACTTAACGGTGTTGCGTTGACAAACCAAAAAGCACCTGCAGCTATTAGAAGTCTAGTTTTGGTTGCTTTAGTTCGATGAAAAATCGGGTGAACGATCGATAAATATCGTTCAACATTCAGAACACACAAAGTCCCAAACGACATACCAGATAAAAGATTTATCGACGTTACAAACAGAATAACAAACGAACAATTCTGATATCCCAACACAACACTGATTAAGTGTAGTGTAAACGCTGAATAGCAAACAATTCCTACTCCCAAATCGCTCAGCGATAGAAGCATTACAAGGAAATACGTCGTCTTCTTGCTCAGTTGCGACGACCTCCAATAAGCGAGAACTGTTATGGCGTTGAAGAAAATTGTCGTAAAGGTAAAAAAGGCGTTGACTACACTGCCAAGAACATAGTGGATATAATATTCTCCGGGAGGCACATCGATTTCCATGTAATATGCAGCCTTTCCCAGAAAACAAGTTTTCATAAATTTGTAACTCCCATTTGTGGAATTCATTTGATCTGAAATCGGAACGATCTTTTATCGGTGAGGGCTGAATTGTCTTAGGGCGGAAGATGAAAGCACTACAATATATCTGAAACGCCCGGTTCATGCTGTCTTTCTTAATTGTTTGTAAATTAATAAATTTTGTTTTTCCGACGAAGGTCGAAGGTGTGATTAATTTTTAAGAAAAAAGTCAAATACAAGTATATTACCAATGTATAAATGAAATTTCTATAAATTTTCTCAAATCCTTGATTATGATTGGTCGGGGACTATAGGTGCCAATTTTCGATATCTACGTTGATATATATAGTCGTATTTGCCGCTGTGGTTGTCAGATTCTGTAGGAAAAAGGACTTATATCATGCGCGTGGTGACGTGAACTTGTCCAGCTATAATGCAAAACCTCCAAATCTTGTTGAGATAAATTTTCTTGTTTTAAGATTCTATTTCTTATTTTAAGATATTTAATCTTGTTTTAATTAACAATTATTCACCGAAGTGGAGGTGAATAGTGCTGGATAGTTCGTAAAACAAGTTTTTAGGGATTTGCAGTGCAGGCAAACCGAAGAAAAGCGCGGGAAAGAAGCAACGTTTTTTGGTTCTGAGGGAGTAATTTTCTTTATATTTTCAACTGAAAATATATAATAAAACAATTATTAAATTCGATTTTTTTTAATATTTAACAATTATTCACCTCAGTGTCGGTGAATAGTGTGGATGTTCACCTCGCCGCAAATTGTTTTAGCATAATACCTCATAAATGAAATAAAAAGTTTAATATTCTTATATTTTTCGGTATTTTCATACAAGACACGGCCTCTAGCAACTTGGCGTACTCGATATTTCACGACAAAACAGTTTTTACAAATTTTGAATATATTAATGGCTAGAAAATTGTAAAGAAACTGTGGACACTCTTCTACTTAACTTTGTTGATTTTTCTCGTTATTCTACTACATCAGCCTTGTTTATCAACAAAATCTCCTGCTTCGATAAACAAAGCAAAACTGGCCGCCATTTTGTTTTGCCCGCAGGTGAATAGTGCAGGATATCCTGAGCTAGAATTTAACAAGAGTTATCAAGGTCAAGGTCTCAGACCGCATTATCAGTCTCATCTTTCGACTTCGGAAGATAACACAGACTTCGACCTTGATAATTCTTGATATTGAAAAAATCTCATCCATGCATGCAGTAATTGTTTATTAGCATATACCTCGCAGGTGAATAGTGCTTTTCAAGCAATCTGATTGGTTCCTCTAGCTCAGGATATCCTGCACTATTCACCTGCGGGCAAAACAAAATGGCGGACAGTTTTGCTTTGTTTACCGAAGCAGGAGTCAGATTTTGTTGATAAACAAGGCTGATGTTGTAGAATAACGAGAAAAGTCAACAAAATTAAGTAGAAGAGTGTCCACAGGTATGTTTCTTTACAATTTTCTAGCCATTAATATATTCAAAAGTTGTGAAAACTGTTTTGTCGTCAAATATCGGGTACGCCAAGTGCCCAAGTTGCTAGCGGCCAAGTGCCCAAGTTGCGGCGGAAAAATATACGAATGTTAAACTAGTTATTCCATTTATGAGGTATATGCTAAAACAATTATTCACCTCAGTGTCGGCACTATTCACCTCCACTTCGGTGAATAATTGTTAATTATCAGCTTAAAATAAACAGACTTCGACCTTTGATAATTCTTGATATAAAAAAGTTTCGTCTAAGAATTTTTTTAATATTTCGTCTGCACCATGCAGGCATAATTAAATCGTTAAATAAAAGCGTGGTTAAAGTTTGCATATACATATATTTAAAGGCACAGCGTCAGGTATTAAATTATCGCTCAATTAATAGTTTTGCGCGAGACAAAAATTATATTTGTGTGCAAAGGAAAGGAATAATATTCTTAGAACGTTAAAAGAGTAAGTCATTAGTGCGTTTTCTTACGGAATATTTAGTCCAAGTTTTGACGTGTGTGATATTCACCATAATTTTAATCATGTGAACTTGAATTTGTCCACGAAGTTTTTCAAGTTTGCGTCATGGTGACACTGTGCCTTCAACTTACATTTAAGTAAAAGTAAATATACACGTGTAGGCGGGCAGGTATGCGAAGACGGAAGAAAACCTTTTCATTTACATTTCTCGATATTAGTTATAAATGTGATATAGACCATATTTAGTCAGGATATCGCTAGTGTTTTTTAGTGGCGTGCTCAGGTGCTGCATGCATGTATGTATAGTTATAAATGTTATAATGTAGTAAGTACACTTACAAATTTACATTAAAAAATGTAATATTTAGCATGAACTTGATTAAATTACAATTCTAGGGACTTTTTGTGGAGGAAATTTCAGGGTGTGGGAATATATACATTAAAATTACTGTCCCTATCATGCTTTCTGCATGTATTACTATTGGTAAAATCAGTTAAGTCTCAAATGTCATCTAAAAATTGTTACACCCGTTTTCAAAATTACGCGACCAGGCGGAAACATTGCACTCGACATGTGACTTTTGTGGTAATTCAAAATACTTAGTATAACTTACTTTGTCATTGTATTCAACATTCCCATGGATAACATCGTCATTTCGGTTAAATAATTCGCCATTTAGGCTTTATTAACATCCTCATGTCATTGTATTCTCAATCAGTTCATATTGATGTCCGCCATTTTGTGACAACAAATTGCCATAAAACTCACATGCATGTCAACTTCCTGGGTCGCGTAATTTTGAAAACGGGTGTAAAGAAACACTGATTTCAAACGGTTGTAAAGGGGGGGAAACCCGAAACGCTTGTAAATGAGCTGGCTGCAAAATGTTTAATATCGCAGTGTGCTAGCTGAAAGATCTAAACAGGCTAAAATCGTTGATATACGTAATGCAGACATAGAACAATGGGATTTGACAAGGGTCAGTAATTATAACAGTCGCCCGAAGCTCGCTGCAATAATATATTCAAAAATACCGTCTGGCCGAAGTAATTATCTATTTAATTATAAGATCAAATTGGGACCAGCAGGCACGTTCTGGCACGTAGCTAGACTAAGAAATTTAGGAGGGCAAGTTTTATTTTGGGGGAGGGGGACAAGTGAAAAGGTACAAAAGTTGAGTCACGCAGGACAACGGATGCAATCACGCTAACCCTCCCCCCCCCCCAGTCTGTCACACGGTCAGTCTATCTTTGGATATAACAACATCACTTACGTTACGCAAGTACGCGACAGCGTTTACACTTCCACTACTTATCCCACTCACGCTGCGGATCTGAGGCTTTTTTTGGTCATGCAGCAATCTCGTTCCCAGAGCCCACGTTCCCCACCCGGGAAACGAGAACTCTGAGATAATCCGTTTCAAATCACAGGATTCTTCTTATTCCGGTTGAGGTACGCATGCGTAAATATCCGAGCGGAATCTGGATAGTATATGCTTGATAAACTTGAGTCTTGATATTAAAGTATATGAATCTGAAAAGTATAATCAGGTTAAAAACTTTCTCCTTAGCGTTTTGCTGGTTTTTGTGGCTTTCCTAGCTCCCCTCTTTCTGTTTTCATGAATTTGGTGCAGATGATCAAACCAGAACTTGACTTCCTCAGGAATATTACATCGTTTTCTTTGACTTCGGCCTCTTGTTTGCGATCTTCAATACCCGCCATTTTGGCTTGCATCGTGGCCACCGGCCGTGTCAAATAAGAGAGGTCTTGTTCTGAGTGTTGTCAATAGTCCCGACGTCGGATGATCAAGTTGCACCACCACGGGACCTCAACATTTGCCAAATCCCCTCGGTATACCTGGCCTCCCCCGTGCCGTTTAACATTGATACGTGCGTAACATCAATTCAAAGATATTTCGGTACATGCTGAGGTGATTGGACTCGACTTAAAAACATACAAAGATATTTTAGAGTAAAGTGAAAAGAGTCCTTTTACTTTGATGAAGTGCTCCGCTCGAAAGTCAGTATTTCGTTATCAAGAGTAATCTCGACAGTTTACCACCTTTTTACTTTGCTCTATCTAAAACACTGCCTATTACGCAGAACTCTACTATACACTCAAAGATATGATAGTAGGTAAAATTTAATAAGTAGCGTTTAAATAGTAAACTCGGGGAAAGCTCAATTCAAGCCACTACTAGTGTTCGTAAACTTTCATAAAACTTTCAAGAAAAAGAGAGTTAAATACCGAGAACCGAGGCTTTTAGCAAAATACAGATATTTTGATATACAGATAAGGAAATACAGATTATTTCCTTCCTCTTAGATCGCTTTCCAACGATACGCCCTTCCATCACCTCTCAACAATCCGTCTCCTCTCAAAATATGTATATATATAATCCATCGTCGACCTCTTCTCTTCCACCACTTGTAGTATTTTCTCATTCGACATCTTTGTCTTTCCAACTTATTTTCTCCATCTTTTTCCATAACCGCATCTCAAATGCTTGAATTCGTTCAGTTAGTATCCAAGTTTCACTTCCGTATAAGGCCGATCACTCCATTCAACTGATTTTACAATTTGCTTTTTCAACCTTCTGTCCATACTCTGAAGTAACAGCCATCTTTTTTTATTGCATGCCTCTTTTTCCATCCCCACTCTTGCATGCCTTTATTTCTGCTTCACATCTACCATCTTCCGCATGGCCAAAATAGTATATTATCAGACAAAATTACAAGGAAAACAGTATATTATCAGACAAAGTCCACAAGAAACTACAAATTAAAGAACTTTTTACAAAATGTTAAGAACATTTGGTTAAACGATGAAATTTCTAGGTTATGAAGGAGTTTCCTTAAGAGAACCGGACACTTGAACTGGGTTTATAGCCCCCCTTGTTATGTGTTTAAAAAATATGCAGAAAAGAAAATGTTGAAATAAATTAGAAATCAAAATTTTAAAAAGGGAGAGTGCTGAGTACGCAGTGTTTTAGATAGAGCGAAGTGAAAATGTGGTAAACTGGTAATTTAAATGAAATATAAAACTTGTAATGAAACTCCATTCGGTTATACAAACATTACAAAAAAGTTGAATAAATTTTGGCCACCAATGTAGATATGATTAATTCTTTGAAAGTTTGCATGGTGATAAATAGTAATACAATTAGCGAGAATTTGTGGTAACACCGCGTTTATTATTTATTGACGAGCTCGGTCCGTCTCGTCAAGACCTCGGTCTAATAAGTATAGGTTAGTGACCGCACTCTCGGTTAACCCTTTCTCGACTGTATCGTTTCTTTTGGAACGATGCAGACTTTTAGTATTTTACTCTAGCTAACGCCAGACAATTTTACTCTGGCTAACGCCAGACGATTTTACTCTGGCTAACGCCAGACGATTTTACTCTGGCTAACGCCAGACGATTTAACTCTGTCTAACGCCAGACGATTTTACTCTGGCTAACGCCAGACGATTTTACTCTGGCTAACGCCAGACAATTTTACTCTGGCTAACGCCAGACGATTTACTCTGGCTAACGCCAGACAATTTTACTCTGGCTAACGCCAGACGATTTTACTCTGGCTAACGCCAGACGATTTTACTCTGGCTAACGCCAGACGATTTAACTCTGTCTAACGCCAGACGATTTTACTCTGGCTAACGCCAGACGATTTTACTCTGGCTAACGCCAGACAATTTTACTCTGGCTAACGCCAGACGATTTTACTCTGGCTAACGCCAGACGATTTTACTCTGGCTAACGCCAGACGATTTTACTCTGGCTAACGCCAGACGATTTTACTCTGGCTAACGCCAGACGATTTTACTCTGGCTAACGCCAGACGATTTAACTCTGGCTAACGCCAGACGATTTTACTCGTCAAGGGGAGAGATCTCTGGCGCCAAGGGCTTAATAACTCCCAGGACACCGCTGAGCATTTGACACATTGGACCCTCCCATGGGTGGGGCATTTGAAAACAAATCTTTGCCCGGGAGTGGGGCATTAGATATATAATATTATTCTAATATTCCGAGCCTTGGTCCTTTTGCTCAGGGCTAAAAGGCGATTGGGGGGAGAGGCAATAGACCATTTGCACGTTGACGTACGATGGCGTTGGGTGACTACAACTACCATAATGCTTATCTAGTATTCTAGGGTTTTGGGTTATGGCTTGTCCTTGCTTCCAAATGCTTTCGATTACTTCCTCGGACAGCTGTGAAAAACTACCCGCCATGTTTGAAAACAAGTTTACGAAAATTATTTGTAGCAGCTATCGGTAGTGCGCATGCTCCGCAAATTATTTGCAGCACAAAATTATTTGCAGGTGAATTAACCAATCAGAATTCGGAACAGAGACGAATTTGAATGATAAAACAAATTAAATAAACGTGCTTGTGTTATCTTGTAATAGTTGCAGTAATACGCCAAAATAGTGTCTATCCCAATTTTTATTCTGTTTAGAAGTGTTTTAATATAAAGAAGAATAGCTTCTTCCCTTATTCAATTTCTCATCTTATTTCAAGGATATTCTTGAAATCACTTTATGTATATAATGCTAAGATTGTTATTGTTTAATTGTTTAAAATTGTTTAGTTTAAGATATTGCGAGATTGAAGAGCCAATCAGATTCGAGATGTATGCTAATCTATATACATTCCGGAAAACTAGTATTTCGACTTTATTACAAGTTATATAAAGATTATCATGAATATATAGGGATCGTAAATATGTATATGTATAATTTAGTCTGACGAATTTGTAAAACAAGATCGATATGAGCTTTAGCTAATTTAGGATGGCTAGCCAAACGTTTAACTATATTATATTGAGCTACTACAACTTAGACGCAACAACACCGCTGCCAAACGTTTGCGCATGCGTGAGTTCCAGAGTATACATGCATGCGAGAGTAATCACTGCAAGAAATGTGGGACTGTTCATTTGTGTTTTGAAAAAGGGCCATTAAAATTGCGAAGGGGCCCATCTCAGAATTAAAGAAAATAATGTAGCTATACAGGAAGTGCGATCCTTAAAATTTTAGTACTGTTATAGCAGCGACATGTAATGAAGATAAGAGTTTGGGAACGAGGATTGATTATGACGTTGCATGATCGGTCTGGAGTCAATAAAAGTAACAGCATTTCTAATGACAAATGTAATTCGTTATCGTTAATTTTGTTGGTTTTTCGTAGCTAATTACAGTTACCTTCTTCAAAAAACTAGTTACCCGCCTGGTAGAGTTACTCAAAAAAAGGTAACTATATTACGTGTGTCTAGTTACTTGTAACGAAGTTAACCAGATACGCACGGCGCAGAAGTGAAAGGCATTGGCAATAAGCGTCAAATTATGCACTATAGAGTCACTATAGAGTCATAATAAAAATAAGGGTGCTTTCCAATTGACAAGGTTAGACCGGTCAGTCCGGCCAGAATGGACTTGCTTTTGATTAGGAACAAATTTTCCAGTCTGACCGTCCTAAGTCTCAAACGAACCGTGTTCCATTTAACCGGACTGACTGGTCTAACCGTGTAAATGGAAAGCCCTCTAAGTTAAGATTTCGTAGTACAGCGACATCATCTGAACTGAGAAAGCATGCCGTGGCATAGTGTTTATATATATATACAAAGTTTGAATAAATTATTAAGAGTTAAATGTCATAGTATGAATAAATTTAGGATTAAAATTAATATAAAACAGTAGAATTCCCAAAAGTATATAAAAATAAAGAAACGGAGATAAAATACAAAAGAAATTCGTTAAAATAAAAGTAAAAAGGTCTGCTAGTTCAACACGTTCTTCGCGTGAGTTAATAGAAAGTCGTTCATTACGAATATAATCTCATAAAAGCACACTCAGTCTTCTCTATATATTACTGAAGGATACCTTTATTCGTCATTATAAATAAAGTTTGTTGGTGGACAAGTTGTCCACGGACAACATGTAATTGAGATATACTTTTAAGCATGCAATTTTTTATTTAAAGAGAAACTTTACAATCAGATCGAAGTTTAATTAAACGACGACAATTTTAATCTTGTGCAATTACAATGATTTCAAAAGCTCATTAATAATTCATGAGGTAAACACAAAGGAAATTTGTGCATCAGTATATACCTTATCCGTTGATTTTCTCGGCTCAGACAACGTTGCTTCTCAAAATTACTACGCCAATGAAGTTACCAAATGCTTGTTTTTGAATCTGATAAAACGCTGCTGGTCATTTTTTTAAATATTACAGTTAATGTATGTCATTATCGAGGCTTTAGAAATGTTTGGCGTAAAATCTTCTTCGCCTCGTTTTTCAAGATTTGATTATGCCAAAAGAATATTACAGAATTGAAAGTGGATGCCGATAATGCTGCCGTATAACTCCACATTCGCAATACCACAACGAAGAAACTATTTTTTTCTATAGAAATGGTAACGGCCACGGGGAAGTAGCATATTAGTGTACAACCAACCACCGTCGCGCACGATTTGGCCATCTTCATCGTCCACAAGAACTTATGATTGCTGTGTTCGTTTGCTGAACTGGGTCTCGGAGCTATGCGGCGACTGGTAAGAAATATTTTTGCATTAGTAAACGCTGAAACTCCAATAAAAAGACATATCGTAAAACTAGTTAATAGCAGCCCAACATCTTCGTTAATAAAGCGCGTACTTAACGGTGTTGCGTTGACAAACCAAAAAGCACCTGCAGCTATTAGAAGTCTAGTTTTGGTTGCTTTAGTTCGATGAAAAATCGGGTGAACGATCGATAAATATCGTTCAACATTCAGAACACACAAAGTCCCAAACGACATACCAGATAAAAGATTTATCGACGTTACAAACAGAATAACCAACGAACAATTCTGATATCCCAACACAACACTGATTAAGTGTAGTGTAAACGCTGAATAGCAAACAATTCCTACTCCCAAATCGCTCAGCGATAGAAGCATTACAAGGAAATACGTCGTCTTCTTGCTCAGTTGCGACGACCTCCAATAAGCGAGAACTGTTATGGCGTTGAAGAAAATTGTCGTAAAGGTAAAAAAGGCGTTGACTACACTGCCAAGAACATAGTGGATATAATATTCTCCGGGAGGCACATCGATTTCCATGTAATATGCAGCCTTTCCCAGAAAACAAGTTTTCATAAATTTGTAACTCCCATTTGTGGAATTCATTTTATCTGAAATCGGAACGATCTTTTATCGGTGAGGGCTGAATTGTCTTAGGGCGGAAGATGAAAGCACTACAATATATCTGAAACGCCCGGTTCATGCTGTCTTTCTTAATTGTTTGTAAATTAATAAATTTTGTTTTTCCGACGAAGGTCGAAGGTGTGATTAATTTTTAAGAAAAAAGTCAAATACAAGTACATTACCAATGTATAAATGAAATTTCTATAAATTTTCTCAAATCCTTGATTATGATTGGTCGGGGACTATAGGTGCCAATTTTCGATATTTCTCGATATCTACGTTGATATATATAGTCGTATTTGCCGCTGTGGTTGTCAGATTCTGTAGGAAAAAGGACTTATATCATGCGCGTGCTGACGTGAACTTGTCCAGCTATAATGCAAAACCTCCAAATCTTGTCGAGATAAATTTTCTTGTTTTAAGATTCTATTTCTTATTTTAAGATATTTAATCTTGTTTTAATTAACAATTATTCCCCGAAGTGGAGGTGAATAGTGCTGGATAGTTCGTAAAACAAGTTTTTAGGGATTAATAAGTCACGCAAATCTTTGTGGATAATTTTTGGGTGACGGAAAGTGCGATTTTCTGGAGATAAGGGCCCCCAGAAAAAGCTGGAGAAGCGAAAGTCAGAGTGAGAGTTAGGGCCCTCACTCTTATGGACCTTGCTCTCATGTCCCAGCCGGGCTTCCCCGTGGTGAAGTGACCGAGAGAAGCGAAGATCAGGGTGAAGGTAAGGGCCCTCACCGTTATGGACCTTGCTCTCCGTCGCCGGTGTGTGCTTCACCGTGGGCGAAGTGTGGCCGAGGGGACACCACTTTCCGCCCCGATTTCTTTATTAATAGAATTTAAAATTATATATATATACAATTTTGGGTTTGTTCTTTACCTCGCTTTTCGTATTACACAAAAACTAAATGCTATTTCAACCTTAAACTATATTACAAATTGAAGTTCTTTAACAACAACTCTAAATGTTCCGTATTTATTCTCAAAGGGTGCGGTGGGTGGGGTAACTTCGACTAGATGTTTTGAGGAATGCGATCAAAACTAGAGTGAGCTATCTTGTTTTTTGACATGCTTTAGTGCTTATATATAAGCTTGGGATGTCCGGTTTGATTAAATCGTATTAGATAACTTGTGCATGCGCTTCTTATTTAATACCTTGTCTTTGCCAAATTGCTAAGAGCAATAAAAGTGACATAACGCAGAAAATGTCATAACTGCGCTATTGCGTGAGAGTATTAATTAAGATGTAGCTTCTCATTAATCCCAATTTATCTAGTTAATATAAATTGGCGCTTTGCAGTGCAGGCAAACCGAAGAAAAGCGCGGGAAAGAAGCAACGTTTTTTTGGTTCTGAGGGAGTAATTTTCTTTATATTTTCAACTGAAAATATATAATAAAACAATTATTAAATTCGATTTTTTTTAATATATGACAATTATTCACCTCAGTGTCGGTGAATAGTGTGGATATTCACCTCGCCGCAAATTGTTTTGGCATAATACCTCATAAATGAAATAAAAAGTTTAATATTCTTATATTTTTCGGTATTTTCATACAAGACACGGCCTCTAGCAACTTGGCGTACTCGATATTTCACGACAAAACAGTTTTTACAAATTTTGAATATATTAATGGCTAGAAAATTGTAAAGAAACCTGTGGACACTCTTCTACTTAACTTTGTTGATTTTTCTCGTTATTCTACTACATCAGCCTTGTTTATCAACAAAATCTCCTGCTTCGATAAACAAAGCAAAACTGGCCGCCATTTTGTTTTTCCCGCAGGTGAATAGTGCAGGATATCCTGAGCTAGAGGAACCAATCAGATTGCTTGAAAAGCACTATTCACCTGCGAGGTGTATGCTAACAAGAGTTATCAAGGTCAAGGTCTCAGACCGCATTATCAGTCTCATCTTTCGACTTCGGAAGATAACACAGACTTCGACCTTGATAATTCTTGATATTGAAAAAATCTCATCCATGCATGCAGTAATTGTTTATTAGCATATACCTCGCAGGTGAATAGTGCTTTTCAAGCAAACTGATTGGTTCCTCTAGCTCAGGATATCCTGCACTATTCACCTGCGGGCAAAACAAAATGGCGGACAGTTTTGCTTTGTTTACCGAAGCAGGAGTCAGATTTTGTTGATAAACAAGGCTGATGTTGTAGAATAACGAGAAAAGTCAACAAAATTAAGTAGAAGAGTGTCCACAGGTATGTTTCTTTACAATTTTCTAGCCATTAATATATTCAAACGTTGTAAAAACTGTTTTGTCGTCAAATATCGGGTACGCCAAGTGCCCAAGTTGCTAGCGGCCGTGTCTTGTATAAAATATCGAAAAATATAAGAATGTTAAACTAGTTATTCCATTTATAAACTAGTTATTCCATTTATGTCGGTGAATAGTGTGGATATTCACCTCGCCGAAGCGGCTCGGCGAATATCCAGCACTATTCACCTCCACTTCGGTGAATAATTGTTAATTTTCAGCTTCAAATAAAACAGACTTCGACCTTTGATAATTCTTGATATAAAAAAGTTTCGTCTAAGAATTTTTTAAATATTTCGTCTGAATCTTTATTCTCGCACCAGGCATAATTAAATCGTTAAATAAAAGCGTGGTTAAAGTTTGCATATACATATATTTAAAGGCACAGCGTCAGGTATTAAATTATCGCTCAATTAATAGTTTTGCGCGAGACAAAAATTATATTTGTGTGCAAAGGAAAGGAATAATATTCTTAGAACGTTAAAAGAGTAAGTCATTAGTGCGTTTTCTTACGGAATATTTAGTCCAAGTTTTGACGTGTGTGATATTCACCATAATTTTAATCATGTGAACTTGAATTTGTCCACGACGTTTTTCAAGTTTGCGTCATGGTGACACTGTGCCTTCAACTTACATTTAAGTAAAAGTAAATATACACGTGTAGGCGGGCAGGTATGCGAAGACGGAAGAAAACCTTTTCATTTACATTTCTCGATATTAATTATAAATGTGATATAGATCATATTTAGTCAGGATATCGCTAGTGTTTTTTAGTGGCGTGCTCAGGTGCTGCATGCATGCATGTATAGTTATAAATGTTATAATGTAGTAAGTACACTTACAAATTTACATTAAAAAATGTAATATTTAGCATGAACTTGATTAAATTACAATTCTAGGGACTTTTTGTGGAGGAAATTTCAGGGTGTGGGAATATATACATTAAAATTACTGTCCCTATCATGCTTTCTGCATGTATTAATTACTATTGGTAAAATCAGTTAAGTCTCAAATGTCATCTAAAAATTGTTACACCCGTTTTCAAAATTACGCGACCAGGCGGAAACATTGCACTCGACATGTGAATTTTGTGGCAATTCAAAATACTTAGTATAACTTACTTTGTCATTGTATTCAACATTCCCATGGATAACATCGTCATTTCGGTTAAATAATTCGCCATTTAGTCATTATTAACATCCTCATTTCATTGTATTCTCAGTCAGTTCATATTGATGTCCGGCATTTTGTGACAACAAATTGCCATAAAACTCACATGCATGTCAACTTCCTGGGTCGCGTAATTTTGAAAACGGGTGTAAAGAAACACTGATTTCAAACGGTTGTAAAGGGGGGGAAACCCGAAACGCTTGTAAACGAGCTGGCTGCAAAATGTTTAATGTCGCAGTGTGCTAGCTGAAAGGTCTAAACAGGCTAAAATCGTTGATATACGTAATGCAGACATAGAACAATTGGATTTGACAAGGGTCAGTAATTATAACAGTCGCCGGAAGCTGGCTGCAATAATATATTCAAAAATACCGTCTGGCCGAAGTAATTATCTATTTAATCAAAAAGATCAAAATGGGACCAGCAGGCACGTGCTGGCACGTAGCTAGACTAAGAAATTTAGGAGGGCAAGTTTTATTTTGGGGGAGGGGGACAAGTGAAAAGGTACAAAAGTTGAGTCACACAGGACAACGGATGCAATCACGCTAACCCTCCCCCCCCCCCCCCCAGTCTGTCACACGGTCAGTCTATCTTTGGATATAACAACGTTACGCAAGTACGCGACAGCGTTTACACTTCCACTACTTATCCCACTCACGCTGCGGATCTGAGGCTTTTTTTGGTCATGCAGCAATCTCGTTCCCAGAGCCCACGTTCCCCGAGCCCACGTTCCCCACCCGGGAAACGAGAACTCTCTGGGATAATCCGTTTCAAATCACAGGATTCTTGTTATTCCGGTTGAGGTACGCATGCGTAAATATCCGAGCGGAATCTGGATAGTATGTTCTCCTTGTTTGACTTTTCCCTAAACAAGTCAATGGGGTTGCTGGCGAAGCTCGAATTACAGCATCTACACACATACGGCGAAGATATCGATCGCGGCAACGTCTTCACTGGAGTCTTGTCGTCCGACATCTTTGTTATTTTGGTTTTATTAATTTGGTCATGCAGCTTGAAGCTGGAAGCTTATTATTTCCTTCCTCTTAGGTCGCTTTCCAACGATACGCCCTTCCATCACCTCTCAACAATCCGTCTCCTCTCAAAATATGTATATATATAATCCATCGTCGACCTCTTCTCTTCCACCACTTGTAGTATTTTCTCATTCGACATCTTTGTCTTTCCAACTTATTTTCTCCATCTTTTTCCATAACCGCATCTCAAATGCTTGAATTCGTTCAGTTAGTGTCCAAGTTTCACTTCCCTATAAGGCCGATCACTCCATTCAACTGATTTTTCAATTTGCTTTTTCAACCTTCTGTCCAGCATGCCTCTTTTTCCATCCCCACTCTTGCATGCCTTTATTTCTGCTTCACATCTACAATCTTCCGCATGGCCAAAATAGTATATTATCAGACAAAATTACAAGGAAAACAGTATATTATCAGACAAAGTCCACAAGAAACTACAAATTAAAGAACTTTTTACAAAATGTTAAGAACATTTGGTTAAACGATGAAATTTCTAGGTTATGAAGGAGTTTCCTTAAGAGAACCGGACACTTGAACTGGGTTTATAGCCCCCCTTGTTATGTGTTTAAAAAATATTCAGAAAAGAAAATGTTGAAATAAATTAGAAATCAAAATTTTAAAAAGGGAGAGTGCTGAGTACGCAGTGTTTTAGATAGAGCGAAGTGAAAATGTGGTAAACTGGTAATTTAAATGAAATATAAAACTTGTAATGAAACTCCATTCGGTTATACAAACATTACAAAAAAGTTGAATAAATTTTGGCCACCAATGTAGATATGATTAATTCTTTGAAAGTTTGCATGGTGATAAATAGTAATACAATTAGCGAGAATTTGTGGTAACACCGCGTTTATTATTTATTGACGAGCTCGGTCCGTCTCGTCAAGACCTCGGTCTAATAAGTATAGGTTCGTGACCGCACTCTCGGTTAACCCTTTCTCGACTGTATCGTTTCTTTTGGAACGATGCAGACTTTTAGTATTTTACTCTAGCTAACGCCAGACGATTTTACTCTGGCTAACGCCAGACGATTTAACTCTGTCTAACGCCAGACGATTTTACTCTGTCTAACGCCAGACGATTTTACTCTGGCTAACGCCAGACGATTTTACTCGTCAAGGGGAGAGATCTCTGGCGCCAAGGGGTTAATAACTCCCGGGACACCGCTGGGCATTTGACACATTGGACCTTCCCAGGGGTGGGGTATTTGAAAACAAATCTTTGCCCGGGAGTGGCATTAGATATATAATATTATTCTAATATTCCAAGCCTTGGTCCTTTTGCTCAGGGCTAAAAGGCGATTGGGAGGAGAGGCAATAGACCATTTGCACGTTGACGTACGATGGCGTTGGGTGACTACAACTACCATGATGCTTATCTAGTATTCTAGGGTTTGGGGTTTCGGCTAAAACGGGTGACTCAAAGGGACCCGTCAAGTCCTTTCGCGGCTTTTCCAAAATATATATATGTTTTTCCAAAAAGCTAGGAGGTAAACCAGATTCCTGATTATAGGGTTTATGTTGTGGTTAGGGTATCGAAAAGATTGCTAAAATCTTGAGACTCGCTGAAACAAATTTGGAAGAAATCAAATTTGACGACATATTTTGGAAAAGCCGCGAAAGGACTGGACGGGTCCTTTTGAGTCATCTCTTTTAGCCGAAACCCTATAGAATACTGACAAAGCATTCTGGTAGTTGTAGTCACCCAACGCCATCTCACGTCATCGTGCAAGTGGCCTATTAAATTGCATCAATCTCCCTCTAGTATTTTTATCAACGGATTCAACGCGTGGTTTTGACTGTCATTTGCCTGTTGGATTTGATTATGGAAACGTTTAAAGCGAAAGATACGGAGTTTGTTGTGTCTTGGTTAAAAAGCAAATAACTGGAGAGTTTAGTAGAGGTGTTTGAAATAAGTACTCATAATAAGATGCTGATTTTTATATTGTGAATCGTTCAGCAACAGATAAAAGTATATAGAGTATAAATTTCCCCGGGTGGAGAATTTGCCACTGATTTTTGGCCCCACCATGCACGGGACATTTTCACCTGCTTTTCATCCCCACCGCAGGGAATTAGCACTGATATTTTCCCAAAAAGTTGTGAAAAATGCCTAGGGGTTGGCCGGGGGGGGGGGGGGTGTGGGTACGCTCGGATTTGACTGATACATAAGTAGTTCTTGTTTTTCAAACTACTCGTGCGCCCTTTTGGAACTCCTATATATTTTTTTTCAAATTGCACTTAACTATTACCTATGCTGATTTATACAACTACAATGATTTCATCGATTGGCAGGTTTCACAAAAGTTTGGAGTAAAATCTTTTTCGCTTCGTTTCTCAATATCGCGGGTTTCGCCAAAAGAACACCACAGAATTGAGAGTGGAAGACAATAACATTACGATAAAGGCCCATAGACGTATTACCATGGCGACGATAGTATATTGTATCAGAGCATTGCTCACACAGATGGGTAGAAAACATAAGAAGGTACAGCCAACCACAATCGCGCACGATTTTGCCATTTTCATTGTCGACAACGATCTTTTCTGAAACATCTCTCCGTTAGATTGCATGGGGTTCCGAGCTGCTCGTCGACCAGTGAGAAAAATTTTTACGTTAATGAGAAAAATGACGAGCCAGTTTAACGAGATGAAAAAGGTTAGCATCTCTCTGAAGTATTTGATAATCCGGCGAGAGCTCATTAGTATTGTGCAGAGAAACCACATCACGACTGCAGCTGGTAGAAGTCTAGATTTGGTGGCTTCATTTCGATGAAAAAGGGGGTGAACGATGGCTAAATATCGTTCAAAATTCAAAAGAAGTAAAGTAGTAAATGACATACCAGTTAAATAATTTGTCGATGTTATAAACAGAATAACAAATGGACAGTATTGATGTCCTAGCGTAACGCTGGCTAGGTATAGCGTAAGCGATGAATTGCAAACAATTCCAACTGCCAAGTCAATCAGCGATAGAAGCAGGATAAGAAAATATGACGTCTTCTTTCTGAGTTGAGATGATTTCCAATAAGCGAGGACTGTTATTCCGTTGAGGAAGATTGTCGAACAAGTCAGAAGAACGTTGACTACACTGCCAATAACATAGCTGCTATAATATTTTCTCGAAGGAAGACGAACAACTGGAATGTAATATTCGCCGTTTAAGAAACAGTCTTTAACAGATTCGTTAGCTTCAAATGTAAGATTCATTTAGTCGCTGGTGCTTTAGGAAGTGAAGACAATCATTTTACAATATATATGAAGGACCGTTCATGCTATATTAAACGACTTTTATAATATTAATTTTGTAATTTAGTGATGTTTGTTTTCAGACTAGAGTGTGATTAGTTTTTAAGTTGAAAACCAAACAAGTAGTTTTCGCGTTTAATTCTATCGGGATGCAAGACCAACAAACGTTTCCGCGCGAAGTGCGTGCATGGATAACGTGTTGAGAGATTTGATTGGCTCTCGCAAAACTCCAGACATCCAAAACGTCGGACAACTTTGGACATTAGCAAATCAGATGTGTCAAAAGGAAAGATCACATGATCCATTTACTTCTTGCGGAAAGGTCTATTAATTGACCAAAGCTGCATGGGAGAAAATCCTTTTCGCATGCATCAAGGAGTATTACTCTTTAACTCTCTTTGTGAAAAATTAAGAAATGAAAAATCTCCTATTATTGCCAGTGTCTGTTGAGCAAGCGAGACGAATGACGCAGTAAAAAGTCGAGTTCATCACCTGATTCAGAAACGGTTCATCTCGCCTTTGTGACAACGGCGTTTGTCTTTTAAATAGAGGAACATTCATGTATGTATGTATGTAGGTATTTTATTTTATTTTTGTATGTACGTATGTAATGTAATTTCTATGTGCATTTTCACTGGTTGTTGACGGTGATCTATATATTAAAGCACACACGCACAGATGGCGTCAAATCCACGTTCGATCAAGTCAGCAGACTTGCTTTTCTTTTCAGTTTTGTGCCCCAAACGTCCTTTGATAAACCACTCGAATTTTTGATGTATAAAACAGTGAAACGCACAGATTACATTTTTCCGTATGTGCATGTATTGTAATAGATCACAGAAGACGTCACAGCGTGTCAGAAACAACAGTCACGCCACTCGACTTCGTATCGTGTCGTACTTTTTTGTTCTTTACACGCTGTGACATCTGTGATCTATCTGTGATTTATTACTTTTAAAGTATACACACGCACAGAAAAAAGTAATCTATTTGTTAAATAGTATGGTCCCGCAGATGCGGTTAGGTAAAGAAGTTGTTACTGTCTTTTTGTCTGTCACTTTTGGCATTTCAGTTTGTTTGTTTTTTACTTTATTGTTTCACTTCAATATTTAGGCAGTGAAATAAGTAGGAACGGCTGTATGGATGTATAGATCGTTTACACATTTTTCTGTTCTGACAGACCGCTGACCACCATGTTTGTTTGGCTCGGGTTACACGTCACGATCGCAAATTGCGGCTGTCGACTGGGATCTAATCCAGGTTGACCTGGATTAGCTACGCATGCGTAGAACGAATATCTTGCGTGTAAACGTCATCAGAACACGCAAGACCAAGCGAGGCTGGCGCGAGATGAATCAGGAGCGAAGGAGCGTTGTGGTACATGTGGGTTAATACGATAAAATTAGTGAAGATAAAGGAAAATAATGGATCCATTGAAGAGGATACTAGGGATATTGTAGGATATCAAGCATTTGCTGATTTGAAAACAAATATGGCGGAAAAATTAGACGAAGAACAAAGTGCGATCTAGTATCGTAAACTTCCATGTTAAATGACTAAAATCTGTTGTTTGTTGACCGTTTACTACCCCCAAAAGAAGTCGGGGTTTTTTTTGGCAGATGTGTGTACCCAATTGACCTTTAAAATGGATTGACTGAGGAAGTGACGAGTTGACATAAAACAAACCCACTCAACTATGGAGGATGAATAAATATCTCAACTATTGATTTTTTCTTTATCTTGATTTTGTTTTTGGCTATATATGGACCGTTCACTTGTTCTTGTTTTGCGTGTGTGCTGTGTTTAGAATTTAGTTAATTTAATTTCATGATCAAGCTCGGCCAACAACTCACTTGAGCCAGCACGCACGTGGCCTGCGAACTGCCCCATGAAAGTGGCCGATTTTCTATGCGATTCTCGATCGTGAATGGACCATTTGCACGATGACGTGGATAGTGTTGGGTTGACTACAACTACCATAATGCTTTGCCAGTATTCTAGGGTTTCAGCTAAAAGGGATGACTCAAAAGGTCGTCCCCGTCCAGTTTCGCGGCTTTTCCAAAATATGTCGTCACATTTGTTTGAAGTGTCAGTAAGTCTCAAGATTTTAGCAATCTTTTCGATATACCCTAACCACAACATAAACCCTAATCAGAAATCTGGTTTACCCCCTAGCTTTTTGGGAAAACATATTTGACGGCATATTTTAGAAAATCCGCGAAAGGACTGGACGGGTCCTTTTGAGTCATCCCTTCTAGCCGAAACCCTAGAATACTGGCAAAGCATTCTGGTAGTTGTAGTTGTAGTCACCTATTGCAAACGATCTATATTCATATAAGGTCCCAAAATGACGTCACACCGACTGTTACTCCTAAAACACGATTTTAAAATCAAGTTTACGAACGGAAGGTATTATTGAAATAGTTATAGCTAGCGTTAGGATTAGAGTCGAGGTTAGGGTTAAGGCTAAAATATGGGAATAGGTTATGTTAAAATTTTGGGGTATATGAAATTTTAGCCACTGTTGTGGTACATCTTGGTACCGCAACAGCGGCTAAAATTCATCTATAGTGTTCATTCTTTGAGTGTCTATGAAGTGAAAAATGCATTGGCATCTTTATTGTTTTTCATTAAAATGAACAGAAACCATGACAGGAGCATTCACCCATATTAACCATAGTGTCGTGTAATAATTGGTCAACGTTAAAACTGTTTTCCACCAGGCGACTTTTTTTGCGAGAAGCGACGTTTTCTTTTGTCTTATAAGCTCTGGACTGGAACTAATTAGAAATCTATTCAATTCTCACAATAGAGAGTAGTGATTCGCGTGAAAAAAAGTCGCTTAGTGGAAATCCTGCTTTATAAACCATGGAAACACTTCCCGTCAAAACATGCATGTTTTATTCAACGTCAAACTTAGGGGGTGTTTACATGATACCAGTACAAAATTTCATACCAGTACAAGCCATACTGTCACGAGTTGATCCCCAGTAGTTGTACTGGAATAACATTTTCGTTCCGGGATAAAAAGTCATTCGCGTATCATGTAAACATGGATTCAACTCGTGCCAGTATGGCTTGTACTGGTATGAAATTTTGTACTGGTATCATGTAAACAGCAACAGAGCCACACTAGGAACCGCGGTATCATGTAAACACCCCCTTAAATATTTACCTTGGAAACGTGTTAGGTTTTCATTCGATACGTTCGGTAATGTGCCATTAGCCAATCGAGTCTTGCCAATCCCACGAAACAGTTAACTTTGGCTTACTGGAACATGTTTTGATGGGCGGTGTCAATCTCGTACGAGATTGGCGGTGTCTTCACTTTATATATGCGCAAACACACGACTGTAAGCTTGGGAACCAGTGTTTGGTGGGCTCGACCAATTAGAAAGAGCTAGGATCGAATTTCTTCTAATTCACGGTACTGGATTTACTTTCAAGTTTCACTTTCGAATTTTGACCCAATTCAGACACTCTGTGGTTCGGATTCCTTCATTTGACTATTCTCGTCGTACTCTTGTTCGAAGAAGGCGTATCTGTTTGCGATGGCTGCTGCTCCTGTTGCCCAAATGGAGACTTTACTGACGTGTTCCATCTGTCTGGAAACCTTGCAAGACCCAAGAACACTTGGCTGTTTTCACTCCTTTTGTAAATCTTGCTTGGAGAAGTTCGTGAAACGTCAACGTGAAATGGCAAGAGCCGAAGCAGCAGCGAAGGGAAAGGATGTGAATTTGGAGGAATTCGACTGCCCGGTGTGTAGGTTCTCGTTCTGTTTGAAACAAGGTCAAGAAGTAGAAGGAATGGCGCGTAACCATTTCGTCGGCAATATGCTGGAGGTACTGGCAATACAACGACAGACCAAAGATATCCCTTGTTCCCTTTGTGAGGGACCTGCTGTTTCACGTTGCACAACTTGCAACGAGTTTCTTTGTAGTAAATGCCTCATCGCTCATGAGAACTGGCTTAAGTTCAAGGACCATGTTGTGCTAACCATGGATGAATTAGCCAGTCCCGAAAACCAAGGGAAGGCAAGAGGAAGATCTTATTGCAAGAAACACGAGAAGAAGAGCCTCAAATTCTACTGTGAAACGTGTCAGGAGCTGGTTTGCAGGTATTGCATGGATTTTAACCATGCGAAGGAAAACCATTCATGTCTTCTAGCTGAAGATGTGGTGGAGAAGGAGAGGGAAGCGATTAAGCTGTGTTGTGGTATTCTTGAAGAGAATCTGAAGGAAGGGAATGAGGCTTTGCAAGAAATATCAAATGTCACACAGTCGTTGGAAAACAATGCAAAGAAAGCAAAGGAAGACATCATTCAACAAAAGGAAACTATTATAAAAACGTTTACTCAGAAGCTTGAAGAAAAAGCTCATCTCATGATGAATGAAGTAGATGAGAAATGGAAGAAAGTATTAGTACCAATTGAAAAGCAAAAATCTGAAATACAAGCTTATGTGGAAAAGATGAAAGGCTCAGTTGATCTATCGAAGAATCTTTTGGATAAAGGAAATAATGAAGAAATTCTTTCATCTAAAAAGATGATTGAAGAGAATGTTGGAAGAATAAAGAAAGAGTGTCCAATGGGAATGAAACCTGTTCATGATGGGGTCATTCAATTTAAAGTCGAGCCAATAAATTATGCCATGGTCATTGATAACCTGGGAGAAATAGGTATGATCTGTTTAACTTATATAAGAATATTGGGGGTGTTCAATGGAACATTAGCTGTAGACATGCTGTATATTGTAGATTGACAGATTGTTTAGTGTGAAGAATTTATACACCCATGTTTTTTAGAGAATGAATTGCAGTCTGTTGTGGGAGAAATGTATTTTTCTATCCATGAACCTATGGCATTTGACAACCTTATACCCAGGAGAAATGTATTTTTCTATCCATCAACCCAAAGCATTTGACAATTTTGTACCCCTCAGGTCTTTTCGCCACTCATCTCTTTTGTTTCTTAGAAAGACTCACTGCTAGAAGTTGCTGATGCCACTACCATATATTTTTGAGTGGTGTCATCAGTAACTCAGATATTTTGGTGGTTAGAGTAAGTTACATTTTTATTTAGGCCACACCAATTTTGTACTTATAGTCACTGCACATGGTATGATGAAAGTTTTTCAACCAATTTTTATTGGACAATATCACAGTCAAAATGGAAATACCTTCCCACTTTTGCTTCTGTAGTTTGTTGTGTATTACTGTATTTCTGTAGCCACTACAGAAACTTGAGGAAAATATAGTCTGATAAAAATCGCTTATTGTTGATTTATATTATTTTGTTTTTGTTGGTATCGATTTGGGAGAAACATTCATTATACTATGATTAAATTCCACAAAAGCTAAATTAAACTTTTATTCACAATTTTCGACAAAAATTTTTTCATATGCTTCAATAGCGACTACAGAAATACAGTAATATACAACAAACTACAGAAGTAGAAGTGGGAAGGTATTCCTATTTTCACTGTAAACCAGTTGATATTGTCCAATAAAAGTTGACCAACAAAAATTGCTTTGTATATTAGCAAGCATTATAAACTTTGCCCAAGGGAGCACACCAGACTGACCTGTGTTTCTTCTTCTTTGTTCGGAGTTCCTTCATTTAACATGGTGTTATTAGCAGGAATCCCTCCGGCTTCTGATTGGCCGATAAATTTAGCACTTCTGTTGTCAAGGTGATTTGTCATCTGCATGAATATATAAATATTGGGATTCAAAAATAATTGAAATGTATTTGACTGAAGCTTAGCCGACGAATAACAAATTTTAATAAAATCGAAGTATCGCATTGTTGTGAATGAAAATTAAAGATTAATTCTTTGAAGAGATTGCTGTGCACGTGTGGCGATAGAATGAGTCAAATACTTGAAGCGCGATGCCGCCAAAGTTAAGTATAATAATTTCATTAAACTGTTTAAGTTATAATTATGCCCAGTCACATACAAATTCTCCAAGCCACTCTTGGCCAAACAAAGCTTAAGAGCGGGTATAACTAAGTTGCAAACACGTTGTCATATCAAATAGTGCGAATCCTTTTTCATATTTTAATACTGATTTCAAATCCGAGACTGCTCTTTCAACGTTATTGACCTGGCGTGTTTGTGTGCTCTAACATCTTTGCTAACTTTGGAATTGTTTCTGAAGCGGTTACTCAAAGAACGATATATTTGTGCTACCAACATCATGCGGAAGTGCTAAATTTATTGGCCAATCAGAAGCCAGAGGGATTCCTGCTAATAACGCCATGTTTCATTTATATTCAGCCATTTTGAATAATGCTGTATATATCATTAGTGTATCACAGGCGCAGGTTACGGCGCTGAAGGAAACCCGAGGCCCGAGCGTTTACTTCCTTCTGACATTATTTAATTTTCGTAACGCTTCGGGTTTCCTCGGTTTTCCACGCCTGAATATAAATGAAGGAACTCCGAACAAAGAAGAAGAAACACAGGTCAGTCTGGCGTGCTCCCTTGACTCAGACAGATTTACATGTAATTAAAATAAATTTAAAGTTTAGATGATTTAAGGCTTAGATAAGCTATCCACCTCATCTTTATGTGTGAAAAGTACCTTGAACAATTTGTGTTGACTACTGTGAAGTGTGAAATACCTTCATACCAGCACGATTTAGAATCCTCTCAATCTTGTGGAATGCTGAGAAGATGATTCAAGCTTCTATGACACCTTCGGTACATCCGGAGCTGAATACTCAGTCCCAGCAAGAACCACCTTCAGTTTCTCTTCCGTACATCGGACCAGCATCCCACAAGATTGAGAGGATTCTAAATCGTGCTGGTATGAATGTATTTCACAGTAGTCAACACAAATTGTTCAAGGTACTTTTCACACATAATGATGAGGTGGATAGCTTATCTAAGCCTGGAGTGTATCGCATTCCGTGTGAGTGTGGCTTGGTTAATTACATCGGGGAAACGGGAAGAAATCTCTCAACTCACCTGAAGGAGCACAAGACATGTTGCATTAAAGCCCAACAGGATAAATCTGCTGTTGCCAAACACGCTTGGAAGTATGACCATCGTGTTAAGTGGGAAGAGTCATCACTCTTAGCCAGCGACAAGCAATACTTCACGCGAAGAACAAGGGAGTCTATTGAGATTGCAAAACATCGCACAATTTCTCAGGAAGGACAGCCATTAAACAGCACGCGGTGTGCCCTATTCGGAGAACATTCTTGATTTTGTTTTCTAATTAATAGAATTAACGTGATACGCCATTGTTTTCTTACGTGATTTAATTGATCAGTTGCGAAGTTTATAAATGACGTGAGCCAACAACTTGTTGTCATTGCTATGATGAAGGCCTGAGTCAACAGGCCGAAAGCTTGGAAACACCACGTAAAATATTTCTTTGCTACAAACTTATTTATAAAGAAAAAATTGTTGAGCACCTAGTGTGGTCATTAACCTTAGTTTGCCATTTTCTTTCAATATTGCAAACAGAAAATGAAATTTTGTGTGTTGTGATGCACATATCAATGTTAAGCGGCAGGGGGGAGGCCGGGCATACCCAGGGGATTTGGCAAATGTTGAGGTCCTGTGGTGGTGCAACTTGATCATCTCACAGTCTCTGATGTCAGGACTTTTGACAACATTCAAACCCAGACCTCTCTTATTTGGCATGGTCAGTGGCCACGATGCAAGCTAAAATGGTGGGTATTGAAGATTGCAAACAAGAGACCGAAGTTGAAGAAAACGATGTAATATTCCTGAGGAAGTCAAGTTCTGGTTTGATCATCTATTCATCTGCACCAAATTCATGAAAACAGAAAGAGGGGAGCTAGGAAAGTTGAAGAAAGCAAAACGCTAAGGAGAAAGTTTTAAACCTGAATGCCAGTTTCATATACTTGTCAAGACTCAAGTTTATTAACATTTTCTGTTCAGTTGAAATATTAATATTGATATTTTGTTAAATTGTGTTGTAATCATTTGATCACCACCTTCTTTGCAGTAGAGGGGAATTTGATCTCATTTGACTGTTGAATAAGTCCCAAGGGTGGGATATTTGACAAAAAATACTAATTTCAAGTCTCCTCCCCACCTTGCCGCTTAACATTGATATGTGCATAATTATTACTGTTGGCTTCTACACAATATACAGTATATCGTATCCTGTGTTTCTAAAAGAGTTTTATTTCATTCTTAAAGCATTAATTACTGACTTGTCTGGCTTAATCAGACAAAACTACATTTTCCCCAATGAGGGGGGGGGGGGGGGGTAGGGTTCCCCAACAGGGGCTGTAGCCCCCTCTGGTGCCACCCCTGAGTTTTGTTTCACAAAAACAGGGTTGGTTGGATTTGTGCCCCAAACAATTAAGTTGATGTAGCCTTATTTTTTTTATTTAAACAATATTTTTAATCAGCAATTATTCCAAAATCCTGAGGCTTATCTAGGGAATTCTTGCCCAAGGCCTATAGAAATGCAAGAATACCTCATCTTTGAATTTCTATTTATTGTGAGATTTAAGATTACCATCACATACTTGCACATTAATTTACACATGTCAAGTACTTTAGTACTTAAAGGCTTTCTAAGTTGCAAATAAACACTTCTTGCCAGCCATATTTGTAATTGTACTGTTGGGCTGTGTACTGTATGGATACTCGTAGTTTTGAAACTAGCAGTACATGTATTTAACCCGAGTCCTGTAATTGCTGGACACCTGAGTACTGTAGTTACCCTTACATTAAAATAATGTAGAGAAACGCATGTACATAACTTTGTACTATAATTGTGGTAGCTGTATTGTGGTTAGCTTGAGAAAACAGCTGCCTCTTCTCGCTCGCATCCTCGTGGAAGAGACTCTCTTCTCTTTCGTGAGGATACGAGCGAGAAGAGGCAGCTGTTTTCTCAGGCTATATTGTGGTGGACTGGTAGCAGTTGTGTTGACATTTGTTGTAAAAGAGAAATCAAAAAGAATAAAAACAGTTGGAGATCAGGGACATTGAGTGGTCTAGCATCAAGATTATTACAATATCTACAGAATGTGCCCAAAATAAATCAGATCTGTGCATCACCTGGATTGAAATTTGAAAACGGCAATTAAAAAGAGAATTTGTAAATTCCTTCTTTTGTATATTGTAAATTAATTAATTTGTAAATTACTTGTGTTTACATGGTGCTGCTAAGAAATTTGTCAACTTTGTTCTCAACATGTAATTTGAAAATACTTGATTTGGAATTTATATAATGGTTAAGTCAATCACAGATAGCTAAGATGTGTTTTTAGAAATCTATTTTTTTAATGCACTACAGTTAATACATGTAAAAGAAATTTTTATAATAAGCTGAAATAAGATTTTTGTTATTTTCTATTTAGCTTGTGCTGGTATTGCACCTGATTCAAATTTATTGAACACTTCAACTATTTTGAAAGATGAACCTGAATACATTGAACAAATGGAGGAATGGATGAACAACCAGTTCCAATGGCGTCTTTGCTACCGGGCTTCAACTGATGGATGGCAGGGTGAGGACTTTCACAGTTGCTGTGACAATAAGGGGCCTACAGTGACAGTAGTGAAAGTAGGGGATTATATCTTTGGTGGATATACAGACAAAACCTGGGAAGGTAATGTGTGTAAATTATTTGTAATTGTAGCTCTGTTAGAAAGGTGTATTTTATGTGTATTTTATTAGTATTTTAGAGAAAATATCTAGAAAATTACTGAAGTTAAATACATGTACTTGTGATAGCAAAGCAATTGAATCATGAGTCAGATATATGGTGGTACCAGTCCTGAATCTTGTTTAACACGCGTGCAAGAAATAAATTTTATGTTTCCAAGCATCTAATCATGTAACTTGTTTTCTGTTATGTAAATAAATTGTAATTTATATGGAGTGGAATATGTTGTTTTTCCTTTACTGTTATGGCAATAGATGGTGCTTCTAAAATTAATTGTTGCAATTTACGGTAGTTCTTCCACCTGACCAATTCATTTGATGAAATTTGTTGGAAACATCCTGTTTTGCATTTGATTGGTTTGTGGTTTCTGAACAACCAATAGAGTCGAACACCAATGAATAGAATTCAAAGTAATTCAGTTTAGAAAAGTTGTTCAACGAATTTTATTAAATGAATTGATCAGCCAGAGCAATTAGCCTTTCTCACGCTATGCGACCAGGCCTTGTCCGCCAGTTTTGGGTGGCAAACCGCGCGGGGACAGAGGATGACAACAAGACAAAATCGATTTTGTAATAGGAAAACTATAACGTTTGAGTTGAAATTTTTGGTGGTTAAGAATATACAAACGCTTCATTTTTTGCTTGGTTTGTAAAAGAGTGAAGTCACCTTGGTCCTGTAGAAATTTTAGCTGCTAACTTTTGAAATTTGAAAAGAAAACTGGTATTGAAGGTGCGAAGTGCCGTCGTCGACAACTCGAGGTGAGAATGATTTGTTTATTTTAAAGCACTGTCTTTAAACCTGAACTGTATCTACTCTGTTGCAACTAAGATCATACAATTTGATCATATGTTATCATGTACGATCGCTTTATCTTAATTCGGGAATAATAAAACACTAGCGCATAATATAAAAGGGTTTTTTAGGGGTTTTTTAGACCATGGTCACCACACATTTTCCCAATCAGTTTGATGAAGCCTTCTTGGATTTGAAATCTAAGTTACAACAATGGCATTAGTAAGCCTAAAAAAAAATCTCCCAAATTGTTGTAAATAGTACTCATTTAACATTTATCTAGTGAACTTTATAGTTTATACTGAAATTACCTGCATGGTATTGCAAATTGTATAAAGTAGAATAAATATAAAGTAAATATAGAGTAAATATAAAGCAGAATGGCAAACTGATTGTATATAATGTATATATTATGTAATAATAATATAAACATTTTATATTTTATTATTTAATAAATTATATACTAGGTATTAATAAAATTAAATTCAATAATAATTGGAAATATATATAAACAATTCAATGTTTACTATTTATGCATACTTGAATAAACAATTTAAATATTTTTATGAACATATTTAGTTTAAACATAATATTCATTTACATTCATTGTAATAAATTAAAGGATGCGTGTCCAGCTAATGCATTGCGCGCTCACAATGCACCTATATCTGAGCAATCCTTGCAGTATATTACTCAATTTATGTTTTTCGTGAGAGCAAAGATGATTTAGTAAGTAGTTATTGTCATATTTTTGATAATATTTGATTACACTCAGAGGGCCGTAGAGTTGTATTTCGAGACAAGTATTCGTCGATCGGCGTTTCTTACAAAACCAAACGAAGGCCAGATAAGAGATCGTAACTAAACGTAGACACTAAATTAGATGTCATTAATAAGAGCTAGCCAGACTCAAAGTTTTGTCATTTCAATAAGACGCATTCATACTTGTTTACAAGTGGTTTACCTGTTGGATTGCATCTCCGATTAGGATTTATTTTGATTAGGCGCTCTTGTTCTCATATTAAGTTTCTCATTGTTTGGTTCTCAGCCGATGATATTATAAGCTTCCAAAAGTCGTTTGAATCGATTTGTAGCGATGTCTGACTCAGAATTTGTCGAAAATAATTATAAACGACACTCCACGAATCTGTCAGCGTTCTATTCGCAACGGCTTTGATTACAACGGCCTTTCAAGTACATATATATTATTTCGCACTTTACAGACTGCATATTAAGTACTATTTAAAACACGTTCTGCGAGTGTTTTGAATGGCTTAAAGAACGATCACCATTTGGTAAGTTCGTTGGCGTAGTAATTTTGAAAAATAACGTTGTCTAAGGCGAAAAAATCAAAGCTAAAGTTTATGTAAATCAGGAGAAAATTTTATCAGATATAAAACCACGATACGGTTATGATTTTTCTTTGTGTTTTCCTCATGAATTATTAATGAGTTTTTTAAATGCATATTAAACACTTCTGTATGCTGTATACACGCTCCACGTTTCTGACGTATTTCTGCATAGCCTATTCGAAGGGAAAGGAGCCTACAACTACAAACAAAACACTGCGATAAATTGCAGTATTGCATTTGAAAATAAAACGCCAGAGAACAAGAGCGCCTAATCAAAACAAATCCTATTCGGAGATGCAATCCAACAGGTGAACCACTTGTAAACAAGTATGAATGCGTCTTATTGAAATGACAAAACTTTGAGTCTAGCTAGCTCTTATTAATGGCATCTAATTTAGTGTCTACGTTTAGTTACGATCTCTTGTCTGGCCTTCGTTTGGTTTTGTAAGAAACGCCGATCGACGAATACTTGTCTCGAAATACAACCCTACGGCCCTCTGAGTGTAATCAAATATTATCAGAAATATGACAATAACTACTTACTAAATCATCTTTGCTCTCACGAAAAACATAAATTGAGTAATTTACTGCAAGGATTGCTCAGATATCGAGGGATTGCTTCATTTGTTGAATTTCGTGGCCCGAAAAATGGTTATAAATCCATGTCCTATTTACACGAATTTTTATCCTTAGGTTAGGTGTTGGGGTAAGGCTTTCATGAAGTACCTGGGTTATGTAGGACATGGAATTATTACCCGAAAAATGGCCGCGAGGGTGCATTGTTAGCGCGCAAGGCATTAGCTGGACACTCATCCTTTAATGAGACTTGTCTTATTCCCCAACCTTGGTTGATTTGGGGACCAAGAGGTGGGCCCATATTGACAAGAATGCCAATTAGTTTCTATGTAGGATTAAGTAAGTCATACTGGTTCATTGGCCAGACCTGTGACAGGATGTGCCAGTTTCTCATCCTTCCAATAATCCATTCAACATGAATGCATAGACCCGAGCTATGTCAAATGTTTTGGTGCAACATTGGTGGGGCAAAATGATATAGCCCCCTCTGCACAAGTATCCTGGTAAGTGGATGGTAAATCCTCTAGCTGTTATCACACCTCTCTCAGGCTCTATGTTATCCAGTACACCTGATTTAATTAAGTGTTATCTCATTGTCTGATGTTGATCCTGGCATTAAATCACTGAAGAAACAGCCAAGATTATGCCAAGACTAGAGTAATCTTGGACTGCACTGAGATAAAAGTTCAGAGGGCTTCAAATTGTGATCTTCAGTCTATGAAATTTTCTTCCTATAAAAACTGTGCAACTGTTAAGGGATTATTTGGTATGACCCCAGATGGAGTTGGCTGTTTCTTCAGTGATTTAATGCCAGGATCAACATCAGACAATGAGATAACACTTAATTAAATCAGGTGTACTGGATTACATAGAGCCTGAGAGAGGTGTGATAACAGCTAGAGGATTTACCATCCACTTACCAGGATACTTGTGCAGAGAGGGGGCTATATCATTTTGCCCCACCAATGTTGCACCAAAACATTTGACATAGCTCAGGTCTATGCATTCATGTTGAATGGATTATTGGAAGGATGCGAAACTGGCACATCCTGTCACAGGTCTGGCCAATGAACCAGTATGACTTACTTAATCCTACATGGAAACTAATTGGCATTCTTATCAATATGGGCCCACCTCTTGGTCCCCAAATCAACTGAATATTATGTTTAAACTAAAAATGTTCATAAAAATATTTAAATTGTTTATTCAAGTATGCATAAATAGTAAACATTGAATTGTTTATATATATTTCCAATTATTATTGAATTTAATTTTATTAATACCTAGTATATAATTTATTAAATAATAAAATATAAAATGTTTATATTATTATTAACATAATATATACATTATATACAATCAGTTTGCCATTCTGCTTTATATTTACTCTATATTTACTTTATATTTATTCTACTTTATACAATTTGCAATACCATGCAGGTAATTTCAGTATAAACTATAAAGTTCACTAGATAAATGTCAAATGAGTACTATTTACAACAATTTGGGAGATTTTTTTTAGGCTTACTAATGCCATTGTTGTAACTTAGATTTCAAATCCAAGAAGGCTTCATCAAACTGATTGGAAAAATGTGTGGCGACCATGGTCTAAAAAAAACCCTAAAAAACCTTTTATATTATGCGCTAGTGTTTTATTATTCCCGAATTAAGATAAAGCGATCGTACATGATAACATATGATCAAATTGTATGATCTTAGTTGCAACTGAGTAGATACAGTTCAGGTTTAAAGACAGTGCTTTAAAATAAACAAATCATTCTCACCTCGAGTTGTCGACGACGGCACTTCGCACCTTCAATACCAGTTTTCTTTTCAAATTTCAAAAGTTAGCAGCTAAACTTTCTACAGGACCAAGGTGACTTCACTCTTTTACAAACCAAACAAAAAATGAAGCGTTTGTATATTTTTAACCACCAAAAATTTCAACTCAAACGTTATAGTTTTCCTATTACAAAATCGATTTTGTCTTGTTGTCATCCTCTGTCCCCGCGCGGTTTGCCACCCAAAAATGGCGGACAAGGCCTGGTCGCATAGCGTGAGAAAGGCTAATTGAATTGCAACAATATTTTAAGAACACCTTTAATTGGCAGCCATATCAGCTAATACAGTAAAGGCAACTCCATTTAAAAATTGAGTATCTTTTTTTATGAACTGCTGAAGCATGATGTTTCTGATGTATAAGTATAATATAAGATTTTCCAAAATAAGAGAAAAAAAGGGTAGGAAGTTCAGGATTCTAGTTAAACGGAAAGTACTTTAAAAATGGGAAAACATGCCATTTTGGTTTAGTTCGCATTTTGGTTTGTCGAGTTTCCTCAGAACGTTTACAACACTTGTAGTCATATAATATGCATGGTCCGTACTAAAAACGTCGGTCCGATATTTCACTAGTACAGACCGAACAAGCGAGGTCAATAAGTAGTAAATATTCAACTTTAAATATTGTAGAATAATTGTAGAAAGGATTACAGCCACTTATACTTTATTAGGAAATCTTATTACGTTAAATAATTTATTTTCATTTATTTCAATTGTTTTTGCGGATTTATTAAGCAGATTATTATAACTATAGATTATTAATATTAATAACCTTGGCCATTTTTGATTGGTTAGTGATTATTAATTTGGTTTGGTGTTTTTTTCAGGAATATCAAACAAACATAGCAGCGCTGGTTTGAAGTATAGCTTGTTAAAAATGAATGTATGGATTAAATCTTTTTTATTAATTCTTTCTGCAGGTACAGGGTTTAGACAATCAATTTCCTCTTTCCTATTCTCTCTGCGGAACAAGGACAACGTGCCTCCTTTTAAAGCTCCCGTGTATCAACGCAGCGAAAGTGCAATCCTCTGTAATCCTAGTTATGGACCAATTTTTGGCGATGGACGTGATATGATAATCTATCCTAACTCGCACACTAATCGTAAGTCGTTCACCAGGTTTGGCGCGACATACAAACCACCAGCATGGTATACCTATGGCACTGAACAGACCAAATCCCTTCTTGCTGGAAGCTTTACATTTTCACCCACTGAAATTGAAGTGTTTTATTAAATACGTCTTACATGTTTACATTTTATATATGCTTGCAAGATTATTTACAACCTAGGTAAACCGATATGAAAGTATGTCAAATTTGTAAAGAAACTTGAAGGACAAATGCAACGACAACGTTGAGAACGACTTTTCTTTATCTTGAAGTATACAATGAAGTATAAATAAAATGACAAACTTGAAGTTAATTGATGTGGTTTAGGGTATAGTTCAAGAAATATACAAGCTTTTAAAATATAGAGAAATACACTTCCGAAGGCAGCGAGACATTTCCCGTATTTTTGCTAATATTGGCCGTAAATAGCTTTTCGTATTGGTTTAGACCTTTACCGCATTTTTCGATCTTTATACGCTGTTAATTTCAAGGAGTTAATTTGACTCCAAAAGTGGAGTTAAAAAAAAAGGTACAGAATAATTCCTTTTCTGGACTTTACTCCAAAATTTTAACTCCTTTTTCAGAGTAAGCGTAACTCCAAAACCGGAGTACAAATAACTCCTATAGGACTAGATATTACTCCAGAATTGGCGTAAAAAGAGCAATTATTTGACTCCAGACCTGGAGTAAAAATAAACACACCAGATAACTCCTTTTGTAGAGTTATATATTTACTTTCACTGGTATAGACAAATTTCACAAGTAAATACCAATTGGTTGAAAACGTTTTATTGGATGGATTCTACGGCTTGCACTTGCCTTACATGAAAGTTTGTTATTCTCAGTCCAAAGAAACGATCTTCTCTTCCAGAACGTTGTCGTCACCACTCACCGTAGTATACTCGCGCTTATAAGTTCTGAAATTATCGAGACATTGGCTTTCTACCATGCACGTATTTAACCAACACAAATTTCTGGAGTTGTCGTAGGCGTAGTACTCCAAGCATATACTCCTTGTTGTGAATATTTATATAATAACAATAACCAAACGATTGATTTGACATGAATTTTCGAAGAAAAGCATTTATCGTTCAATTCTTTAGTGTATGGTTAATACTCCCCGGCCAATCCTTTAAAGTGACAGACTCCAATAGTCAAGTAATGCAAATTGAATAACTTCAGTTCGAATAATCCCGTAGCATATTAATGTGATTAGGCAAGAAGTCGTCGTCTCGTTCGCTAGTCTTTGCTGGAATGACTCGGTGCAGTCGTCGTTGTGTGTCCAAACTCAGCGAGTTATTCACCAACGAAACAAATTATGGCCTTTCTTTGTGGAGTCAGTTAATCGTTGACGAAATAAACATATAGTCGGTGGAAGTTTCCGTCGATAACGCTGTCGTTGTCTCGTTCGCTATAGTCTTCGATGGAAATCAATGCGGTCCTCGTTGTGTATCCGAGTTATTCAGCGATGGAACAAATGGCCTTCCTTTGCGGAGTTTGTTGATCGGAATCTTTAAAACTGTTAATATAAAATCTTCTATTCTTTTCATCCAAATGAAATGGGTTGATTGTGAGCGAGATCATCAACCGTGGCGAGATCAACCGTATAGAGCGTTTTCACTCACGTGATTGGTGGCCCCATTGGGGTGGTGAAACAATACGAAATATTTGAATAAGGAAGAGCTAATTCCCATACACAATATGGCCACCATTTCATTGTTTTGGTACACCAATATGGCCGCCGTGACGTCAGATGAAAACGCTCTATAGCTTGATTGCCGAAGAGGATCAAAATTTGCGATTTCTGATTGGTTGGGCCCTGGGCGGACATATGCGAAGACATGCAGTACTGTTTGTCAATTGTTTGCCCTCGCAGCGGTCCACACAGGGCTTAACCAATAAGAAATTGCAAATTTTGATCCTCTTCAGCAATCAAGCTATACGGTTAATCCGGCTCATAACCAAACGTCGTCCTGTTTTATTAATATTTTACGCCAACAGTTTCAAAGATTCAATGACAAACTTAATAAACGGCTGTCCAGTTTTAAAGCAACGAAATACGGACGTATATAGAAGAAAAACCTTAATCGAAGTGAAACTTCAAATTATTCAACGACGTTTTAAATTATAGAAATAAAATATTGCCGTTTCCAGCGGCGCCCTTCAATTCTTCACTGATCATAATAAAAGCTCGAGTAAACTTAAAGGGCTACTCTGGAGAGCCACTGCCAGAGTCTAGACTGATCAAACGTCTGTGACCATAAATGACTCGTTATTTCGATTTTAATATTACAAAATACAAGAGTAGCAAGCCGAAATATATATCCCCGCGACTATTGTTACTCCAGAGTAAAACAAGGATGAAACTCTTAATTATACACAACCTCGTACCCAGGGTCTTATCTCCGCTCCCCCGCCCCGCGCTGCGAAAAGACCCTGGTTGTGGCTGGTCACGTGCCCCCTAAAAATTGGGGGGGTTTTAATTAACGATTTCAAAAATACTCAGGGAGGAGTGACAGGCACAATTACAAGTTTTCACCTTTGTTTATACAAATAATATATTACGTCTGGCGTCGTCAGACTGGCGTCTGATCGCAAAATATCTGTTAAAATGAAACCAACAAAAAACAAACGTACTCCGTGTTTATAACAAAACATATCTCGTGCTTTCTTCTGTGGTGTACGTTGTCAAAGATCATATCGAATCCAAACGTTGAAGAATCCCCGACGGCCCGAAGAAGATATAGCGTCGTCTATTAAATAACTGTGATTAAATGCACCGTCGAATACTCGTGTCGACTAGACTTTGAAATTGTCGCAGTGTTGGTGATGTGAAGTACCTTAAAAATGTGTACAGCAAGGCGAATTTTGAACTGCGTTATTCGGCCGAAATGTTTTACCACCAAAGACTTCCTCGCGACGATGCTCTTCCTCATTTAATCCTCGTTTAATCTGCAGGTCATGTAAAAGAGCCAAACCGCTTTCTCTCGCACTAAAATGCATTGACATTTCAACCTCTGTTCCGATAACCCCAGCGAAAAGTACTAAAAGAAGTGATTCGGCAAAGATTGCAACTATACAACATCAAGCCGATTGCCGTCCTTTCACTCGCATTTGTCATCAACAGAAACTCGGGTAAATACAGTTCTTGAATCGCGCTTTTCATTCTTTTTATTAAACTTTATAGTTCGCCTAAATGGCTAAATCTATATCAGATTTTAGAATACGAGTATTAAAACTGGACTTGTGTTGTAGCATTGATTGTGCAGCTTACTAAAGCTTACCACCCCTCCCCTGATATAAAATTTGTTTAGGCGGCATGTGACCAGCTGCAACCAGGATCTTTTCGTAGCGTGGTGGGCGGGGAGCGGAGATAAGACCCTGGGTACGAGGTTGAATTATACAATGCCGTCAATGCACCATAAACTCTTCTCAACTGTTATTAATTATAAAATTAGAAATTTTTCTTATCCAACGCGCCGTTTTGGTAGCACTCGACTTCTGAACTCAAAGCTAAACCAACATGCTGCGAATTATCTTTTCATCTCATCATTCAAAATTTAAACAAAATTTATTTACAATAATTTTTAACTCCATCAGACCAGGGGTTGAATTTAACTCCATTATGCAGGACTTAAAACAACTCCTGGAGTAGAATAATGTGGGTCAAAATAACCCTACTAATCCTACTCTAATGTTGGAGTTAATTTTACTCCCTTGATGGAGTTAAAATAATTCAACATGAGTAAAATGAAAGGTAACTCCTCAGGTGAAGTTAAATTAACTCCATTATTGGAGTCAAAACAACTCTGAAATTTTTACTCTACCAAAGGGAGTTATTTTTACTCCCTTCACGGAGTTAAAATAACTCCTTGAAATTAACAGTGTAGGATTAAAGAAGAAAAACTGAGTTTTTGATTTAGCTTTGTATTCGAAATTGTACCCTTATTACAATTAAAAGTCGTGCATATAGCAGATAGAAATGACAATAATAAATCAGTAATGAGATGCGAAAAAATTAGCCAATCAGAGCAAAATAAAAATTACAAATCAATAATGAGATGCGAAAGACATTTGCTATTCTCATCGTCGATGACCACCGGGGTGTAAAAAGGATGAGCGAGAGTAAAAAATAGATAAATTAAGGGAAAACACTGTTTATGTCCGCCCTAATTGCTAAACACAAACGTCATATTCAGAAGTGTTAAATAAAAGGGGAAAAAATAAGTGAAAACACTGTTTATGTCCGCCCTTGCTAAACAAAAACAGCATCTTCAGAAGTGTTAAATACAAGAAAAACGTTCGCTGAGTCCTTGAAAATGAGACACTTTTCTTGTCTTTTGCGGCTGTCATTACCACCAGAAATGGGTGAGATGGCACAAACTTTTATGTCCGAAAGGCATGTCAACATCATTGTTCCTCACAGAACGAAGATGTTCAGCAAGCCTGTCAGATAAACGTCTGCCAGTTTCACCGATGTAGAGGATGCAGCATTTACTGCAAGAAATGCAGTAAATGAAATGCAGTAAATAATGTTGGAAGAAGCACATTTCATGCAAAATTATGTCGAATAACAAAATTAGATTTAGGTCCTGAAATAGATGTAGCAGAGTAGAGAAAAGAACATGTGTATAGCATCGTGTACGAGAGCAAGAAAAGGTACCCACTGGTGCCAGTAGATTCTTTCCAAGGGCACTATCCCTAAACCATCCCGAATGTTTTTATTACGTCGAAAAGAGATCAGAGGGTTATCGGTGAAAATGCATGGCTGACGTTTCAGGGTCATTCTTTAGGATATGAAAATTACGGCTAATGATATCCTTAACTTTGTAGTTGAAAGATGAAATGTGAGAACTGGTGGTGTTTTATCATTAGAAACTCTTCGAAAGGTTGTTATAAATTGTCCGGACGGGAAATACTGCATGGAAGCTTTGTGAATACGGCGGTGTCTAATAGATGGGTAGGATAGCCACGTTGGACAAAAAAAATCTCATTTCCAAAGATTTGGTCTCAAAATCTTTGTCATCACTGCATTATATAGGCGGCGAAGTCGCAGAAATTGAGAGTATGGAATGGATTGTTTAGTGTGGTTGGGACGAGAGGATGAAAATAGAAGGTAAATGTGTGAGTCGGTTGGCTTATAAGAAACAGAAGTCGTGAGCCATTATCACTAATCCACCATAGTCAATCGAGATTGGTCTGGAAACTCAGCTAAAGTCTTTGGTCTATCTTTTTGTTCGTCTTTATGCATTTTTGTGCACGGTCACTGAACACATTGTATTTTAGTATAATGATCGAATTGTCCAATAGTTTCAGTTCAATCACTCAACCGTGCTATTTAAATATTAATAAACCTAAAACAAAGGATGTGCACGGTGTAAGGTACGGTTCAACATAAAATCCCAGCTCATTATAGGCGCTTTGAAGTTTGCCGAGTTTCCAGACCATATCTCGATTGACTATGAATCCACACAAAAACATCAAGGAACGACACATAGGTTTCACTGATTTCTCATGTGAATTTGAGTGCTGGGTGGAAATCATTAACATAATTGATAAATCTCTCTAAATTCACACGTGAGCACGATGCTGCTCCTAAACAGTCACCTATGTATCTCTTGAAGAAATCAGGAAATGGTCCAGTGTATCGTTCAAATATTTGTTTTTCAACATAACCAACAAATAAGTTTGCGTAACTATAGGGCCCGTTTTAGCACCCATTGCAACGCCACTTATTTAATTGTTTACCATCAAGTGTAAAATTACTGAGGGTGAGTACAAGTTCTGCCAAACAAAGTAATGATGCGGTCACCAAATAAAAATGATGTCGTCATTTGCTGGAACGAAAACGAGGGCGAACTGCGAGCTCTAAATCACCTGACTAAATTACCAAACAAAATGGCGGAAGTATAGCCTCCTTCGCAGACGTTCTTTGGGTCGGACTCTCCCTCCCCACTAACGTCTGCTCAACAGAGCGACACATTCCGTTCCGTTTGTGTACATGGACCAATGAAATTACACCATTGTCGTGCTAAATAAAGCGTCCTGGGCTGGTATTGTTATGTGTAATTTGTTTAGTCGAAAGCTAGCTAATATTTTGAAAAGTTTAGCCTAGAACTTCACGAAATTTACAAAGAATACTGTTTTGACTATGTTCTTGCTGCCTTATGCAAACAAATAAGCGTGAAAGTTAGTGTAGAGCGTAAGATAAATTTAAGATTGTAAACAAAAGCTCAAAGCTAATAAGGTGTTTAGTGTCTGAAGCGACTGCCCGAATTAGTTTACTTGAAAGCTAATATTTCGCTTACTATAGCTCAGAGCTTTACAAAATTTACGAAGAATGGTATTACGAATATGTTCTTGCTGGTCATGTAAATAAATCTGTGCGAAAAGCTTTAAAAAAGCTACAAGTGTCGGCGAAAGATATGTCAGATAATTGGACCCAGCTGGATTTTCGTGCCAAAATTGATTTTATTGGCCAACTTTGTCAATTTTGGGATGCTGATTTCAAAAAAGTTAGGTACCATTTTTTTTTACTACGTCATCAGTAAAAAAATTGAGCTCCAAAATGGCGGCCATTTTTTTGAAAATGGCCGCCATTTTTCATTATGTTTTGTTCTATATCTCAGCTTGTGGGAACCGTAGAACAACAATATTGTCCGACTTTGTTAATTTTGAGGTGTTGAGTTAAAAAAAGTTGTTTACTGTTTTTTTCGATCGCATCATCAGTCAAAAATTTGAGTTTCAAAATGGCGGCCATGTTTTTTTTTTCAAAATAGCCGCCATCTTTCATTACATTCTGTCCTATATCTCAGAACGTAGGTGATTGTAATTCGCTATGTTTGTCAATTTTGGGGTACTGATTTGAAAAACGTAGGTTTCATTTTATTTGGTTGCTTCATCAGGCAAAATTCATGTTTCAAAATGGTGGCCATGTTGGTTTTTTTCAAAATGGCCGCCATCTTTCATTGCATTCTGTCCTATATCATTTTATAAGCCAACTTTGTAAATTTTTATTAAAAAGTTAGTTAGCTTTGACTTTTTTTCAACTCAATGACCAGTCACTATTTGGAGTTTAAAAATGGTGGTCATTTTGTGCCATTTCTCCTGATTTTCTCACCAATAGTCAGGTATATAAACAATTTTATCTGTAAAGAGTGGACAAAAGCACCGAAATTGCCAAAGACCTTAGTTTGGGTATGAGTATCAACATGAGGATCGGTGCCCACCCTCCTCAGGATTTCGCGAAATGGAACGATGAAATTGTTGAAATCTACCTTGAATGGGCTCCCTGTGGTGAATCATTAAGTTTGTTTACACTTGAAATAGAAATTATATCCAAGACATGTAAATAGAATTACGTTATTGTAGTTGTGATCGCTAATGCGAAAAAACATAAAAAATGTATAATAAAGTCAAGAATTCGTCAAAATAGTTTATATGACTAGTACCCAGTCTCTGCATGGACATCCAAAATGGCGGCCACAGCTGTGACTGCATGAGCTGCATGTATCTCACCATTTGTTTTAGTGTCTGAGCAACTGAACTTCATTTCGGATTTGGAAGGAACAATCGTTAGATGAGGTAATGACCAGCTTTGAAATTGATTGAAAAAGTGTACGAACAAAGTATCATAATGTGATTTTAGTTGTAATATGATCTGGTTAACGTGCTGTCCTAGGAATGCCAGACATGCACAAGAGGACGAGATGAAGCAATTTCTCTAACATGGATACCGTGGAAAACAGTACTAAAAAGTGCATCATTTGCTTGAAGGTCGAAGGATCAACACCCTTGACATTGAAATCGTCTAGGGAGAGTCTGGAAAAGGTCAGAGAATATGCAAACCAACGTGCATTGTATGGGGAAACAAACTTTTCCCCTCTCTGTGACAGGATTGCAAGTCTTACAGATGAACAATACTTTCAGTCTGTATATCATTCTGGATGCTATAAAAATATCGTCAACAATGAGATGTTGAAAAGGGCTGAAAAGAGATTCAGGGAATCTTCATCATCGTCAAAGTCAGTAGTGCCTCCAAAGAAAGGTCCGCCCTTCAAGGTCAGACTCTCCATCATGCAGTACAGAGGTAACTGGTAAACGGCTACGACGATCTACTGGCGCTTCACAGCACATCAAGACATGCGTGTTCCAGTGTTCCCATCCTAGCACAGGTGAACTACATCGAGTCGAAAGCGATTATATGGGCAGCAGGTTTATGTTGATTAAATCGAGAACTCAAGACGAGAATGTTAGAGTAGCTCTAGCCAATGTTAAGGAGCCTTCTGACTGCGCTGCATTTGATTTAATGTATCACAGGAATTGTCTTAGAGAACACGAACGAGAGGTACAACAATCCATTTCAAACTGGGATATGCAGTCCAAGTCGAACATTGGGAAATATATCGCTGACGTTGACATCCTGAATGCTGTCAAATGTTCCCTAGCTTCAGATTCTACTATAACAATGAATGAGATTAATGAAGAATATGTTTCCCTACTTACTGAAAATGACGTGGATCCAGATTCCAGCCATCATAAAAAGCATCTGAAAAGTATCATCCATGAAAACATTGAAGATGTTAAATTTGTCAAGTCACATAGGGCCTATGAAAGTGATCATGTAGTCAGCGAAAAGCTACTTGGAGTGGCTAGCGTTAGCAACCTCCGAGAGCAACACAGTGAAGAAGATGACATCAAATGCATCGCAAAAGCAGCTGCTATACTGAGAAAAGAGCTTAAAACACATACTGAGTGGAAGTTTACAGGATCCCAGTCGCTGAAGGAATTTCAATCTCCACCAATATTGACCTCCTTCCTGCGATGGCTTCTTCTTGATACCAAACTTAGAAATGTGAAAGGAAAACGCTATGAAGCTTCGACGAAGTCAGTGGATCTTGTGTCACAACAGATACTGCAGAACTTTAAAACAGACCATCAGACAACTTACCAACCCCAGTCGGATACCGGATTCAGGAATCGCATTGAAACTCCCCTCTCTGTTGGATTGGCATTAACGATTCACAAGAAAACAAGAAGTAACGATCTTGTAAATGTTCTTTCCCAGCTGCAAATCGGATCTAGCTACAACAACGTCGTCAACATAGAAAAGCGTATTGCTTGCGGAGTCGCTGAGCGGATGAAGACAACAGGTGGATTTTGTTTGCCGTCCTTTCTTGTGAAAGGAAAGTCTGTTTACTTTGCTGCAGATAATACCGACTTCTTAGAGAACACTGCTGATGGTCAGAACACTCTCCATGGTACGATGCTGGTGATCAATCAGAACAGGGACAGCAACAATGATGAAACTGCAAGAGTCCTAGTGGATAAACCTCTTCGTATCCCCGATGAAATTGTCTCTGTGGATGTTAAATTGTCTCCGAACAGCGTACAGCTCAATCATTTACTAAACTGGAGAAAACAGACATTATGCCGACTTGGGCAGCTACCAACTCTTTATTAATGCAGTCACTACAAGTTCAAGAGAATCGACCGAAAACACAGAGTTCAATTGTTGCTCATTTGTTAAGGAGACCTCCAACAGATTTGGCAGCTCTCTACACGGTGTTGTGTCAGGCTCAAGGTATATCAGCCTTTGTGGAAGGTCCTGATCACAAAACTATAATAACTCTTGATCTTTACCTGTACGAGAGAGCATTGAAACTGCAATCTTCGACAGGGAACACTAACTGGATTTTGAGAGTTGGTGAGCTTCATGCTTTTTGCTTCTCTTCATGCCATCGCAAAGTATCTGGAAGGCAGCGGTCTTGAATCTATCAGCATTGAAGCTGGTCTTTATTCACCATCTACCATCCGCCAAATCTTCACTGGAAAGTGGTTTAAGCGTGGTGTAGAGTACCATATGACCAATATTATGGTCTGCTATGACCTCCTTTTCCAAGCCTCTTTGCAGCAACAAGACGCGGAATCTATGATACTGAAATGTCATGAACTTCGCAATCAACTCCATACAAGGCAAAACGACATGAAAGAGGTCTTTGAAGAAGTAAGCGCAATCTTCTTAAAGCTGTTCCAATCTACACTTGAACAAGACCTTGGAGAAATGGCACAATTTCTGCGGAGCTATATGAAGCAGGTATAGAGTTTACTTCACTTGATTCGAGCGAGCAGACAGGGAGAGTGGGAACTTCACCTTGGTGCTCTTGAAGAGAATGTCAAATACTACTTTGCTCATGATCTCTACAAATATGCTCGACTCGTACCAGTTTATCTTGCCCAAATGCAGCTGCTTAAGAACACTGACCAAGAAACCTGGAAGGCACTGGAATGTGGCGACTTCATGGTAGCGAAATCGGGGATCCCATTCACAAACCTGTTCGTGGATCAAACATTAGAACAGCTGATCAGAGAACTCAAGGTTGCGGGAGGGGATAACTGGTATCACATAGAATGCAGATGCACTCGATAGATTTTTCTTGATCGCCCCTGAGCTATAATCAAACTAATCAAAGATTTCCAAGATGCTTACTGCACAGACAACGACCAACCAGCAACTTTGCAAGGAGCATTTTCAGCTGAGTGAGCTGAGTGGCTCAATGGCAGTTCGTATGTTCAATAACTCAGGCGTGATATCAAGAAAGGAATAGTCCAGCATTGTGACGGGAATCCATTTTCATGTAAGAACATTAATCTAATGAACTTTGTATCTAATATGGAGGCACCAGAAACTGCAAAGGAAGGCATCCTTCTCAGAGATGAAAAGGGTGCAAAGAAATTTGAAGAGTTTGTGTCTGAGCAGGTTGTTGCATCTACAGCAAAGCTGTCAATTTGGGATCCAATGAAGAAGATTAAGCTGAAGACCTTTAGTACATGCAGGAAGAAGACACAATGCAAAGTTGGAAACAAGCTGGTAAAGTTAAGGGAAGATCGACAGCTATTGGCAAGATTTCTCTTCAGCAGTCACGTCTCTGAGCGAGACTATTGGTAGATATGAGTTTTCTGTCATTCCCAGGTCTCTCGTCTCCTCGGATGGTCTTCTTATCCCGACTGACAAGAGTGCTTTTGTCCATGCCATTGAAGAGTGCAGCATGGAGCCACCAAGTGAAGGTGAAGTGGATTTAACACCCGATGTACCCAGTACTGTTGAGAGCCGATACAAAGTGTGCATTATCGATGCCATGGCCGTCGTCCAAGCTATCAAGAAAGGTCCATCTATGGTATATTGCTCTGATTTTGCTAACGCCTTTGTTCGGAGCATCAAGAAGATAATATCTGGGTACGACGAAGGACGCGTAATCTTCGACAGATATTTGGAGAACTCTCTGAAAGCTCAGACGCGTGGCAAAAGGTCTGCTGGTATCGACCCTGTGAAGTTTGACATTAAAGACTCAACAAATATCAAACTTGTACCTCTGAAAACCCTGCTCTCTCACATTGAAACAAAGTCTAAACTAATAGAATACTTGGGGAAAGCGGTACTTCGTGAATATGCAGACAGCAACAAGAGTGTAGTTATCGTCTATGGAACCTGGACATATTGCAACAAACCGAATGTCGTTGATGCTAATATCAGTGAACACTCACACGAAGAGGCAGACACATTGATCCCAATGCATGTACTTGATAAGACTGACGGAGACACCCGAGATATAGATGTGTATTCACCGGATACAGATATCTTCGTTTACTTGATGGACTTGTTCTCAACCAACGATATTCCAGGTGAGGTTCGGTTCATTACTAGGAAAGGAAAAGCGAAGCGAACGATTGACATACGGGCAAGATGTGAAGCAGTTGGAACCGAGAAAAGTAAAGGTCTACTACTACTGGGCCTCCATGCCTTTAGCGGTGCTGACTGGGGAGGGAAATTTGCCAGTATATCAAAGCGCAGATGGATAAATCACTATCTAACTCTGGAGTCAGATTCCGATGCAGTTGATGTTTTCCAGAAATTTGGTGAGGATGATTTTGACCTGGAGAGCATGTCAAATGTTCTAGAAACTTGTGTGCGAGGTGTATGCCAAGAATAGCAAATGCCGAACACTCAGGGAACTGAGATGGGAACTATTCAGAACCAAGAATCTTGAATCGGAAAAGTTGCCACCCACTCTTGGAGCACTGAAACCGCACATTCAGAGAGCCAATGCTATATCGGCAATCAGCAAAGGCTACAGAGAGCCACGCCCGCAAACACCACTGCTGACTGAGAATGGATGGGAGACAATTAAAATCCGATGGCACAATTTCTCCCAAGAAATGTCTTGAACCACCAGCGGCCGAGCCGGCAGTTGTAGAGCTTGTCAAGTGTGGATGTCGTGGCGAATGCAGCAAGCTCGTTGCTCGTGCCACAAGAATAACTTACCCTGCACAGCACTTTTCAAATGTGGTGACTGCAGCAACGCAAGTGATTATGACGTACCAGGTCAGGAGGAAGACTTTGATGAAGAAACAGGATAGACGGACATATTAAATTAAAGCTAAACTATTTTGTATAAGTTGTAGGCACAATTAAAGAAATTGTGTTAAGAATCACCAACACGGGTATTTCGAGCATATTTGCTTTCCAATTTCCCTACAAACCGAGATATAGGACAGAATGTAATGAAAGATGGCGGCCATTTTGAAAAAAACAAACATGGCCGCCATAATTTAAAACCCGAATTTTTAATTGATGATGCAATCGAAAAAAACAGTAACCAACTTTTTTAAACTCAACACCTCAAAATTAACAAAGTCGGACAATATTGTTGTTCTACGGTTCCCACAAGCTGAGATATAGAACAAAACATAATGAAAAATGGCCGCCATTTTGGATCTCAATTTTTTACTGATGACGTAGTCAAAAAATGGTACCTAACTTTTTTGAAATCAGCACCCCAAAATTGACAAAGTTGGCCAATAAAATCCATTTTGGCACGAAAATCCAGCTGGAATACACAGTAAACTGTACTATATCTAGCGGATAATAATTATTTACCTGGTACTAACCTAAACGGCATATTCTATACTAGGATGTCTGGCCAGCTTAAGGCTTGGTTTAGACGTCGAAGTTCCGTCGCATTTAATTCGTCGAATTTAATGCGACGATTATGCGACAGAAGTGACACAGTTTGGTTTAGACGTCGAATTTAATGTGTCGCATTTAACCCTGGGGAACCCAAGACATCTTTCAATAGTAGAAAAAATATATTCTTAGTCTAAAACGAACACAACGGACTAAATAAACCCAAAAATATAAGTTTTGGAGATATCCATCTATTTACTCCAAATTTGGGGTTTTGGTCATTTATGTGCCACTGGGTATTCGTGTTTGAGGATGCAATAATGGACCCAACTTTGATAAGACTATTCTACAATTATGTCAGTGTCCAAAATGCTAGCAACACAATACGGATATCAGATTATGCTAGTTTTACATGAATACAGCTTTTTACTTCACATGATAGATTCTATAGCAATTTCTGCGCTCGTTGAAACAGAGAGGAATGTTGCATTTTTCGCAGTATGTATCAGTTTTGATCGATTTGCAGACTGCGCACCGACGACGCTTGTCTCTTTTCTCCGGCCAGTGCGCAATTTGATCGAAACGTGCATCCTGGCATGGCTCGACTCGAACCATCTTTGGTGGCTTTGGGTGAGGTCTCCTCCTCAAGAGATGGTCTACCGCGCTTTCTGCCCATTCCAACTTCGATCAGTCCCTGTGCTACCATAGACTTGAAAGTGGCGCAGCTTCAGTACGGTCCTGCCTGTGATTCCCAGCAGGGCACAGTCCACGCCTGTAGAGGAGCCATGCGTTTATCACACCAATACTGATTAAATGCCAGAAGAGTTTGAGGTACCATCTCCGTGATCTAATCGAAAATTTGCATCGGGAGATGTGTGCATCCAGCATATCCACGCCACCCATTCTGAGACAGACGGTATTAGTCTTAGATTCGACTCGAAAGTCTTGTGATCCTCGCCCTTTCTTCTTTAGGACATTTTCTGCCAAGAGTTTCACATTCCGCAAGACGGTTCTTTTCTTACAGTCCCAGTGTAGAGAAACCCATCATCTGACAGTTTTTTTATCAATCCGATGGAGGTGAAGAAGTTGTCTCCGTATATCTTGTACCTGACATTTTTTTGAAGAGTTTCGCACAGCTTTACCACAACATCTCCTCCTACGCCAAACTCATGTTTCGTGTCAGCCCCACCTTTTCCCAGATAAACATCAAAGTCATGGAGTAGTCCACTTACAGAGCATCTAGCCCACACTTTGAAGCCCCATGGATGTGGCTTACCCTTTATATATTGCCGTATTTGTCCGAATTTGCCTTTGTAGGGTACCATCATTTCATCAATGGACTGATGTTGCATAGGGGTGATCCGAGTGCACTGATCATGGAACATTTCCAGAAATGGTCGTATTTTCCAAAGCCGGTCTTTTTTGGTTTCGTCTGAAGCAGTTTCATTGTCCACAAAATGAATCATAGAAAGAAGTAACTGGAATCTATTCCTGCTCATAATGTCGGCAACTGGAGGATATCGAGTTTTCATTTTCCCAGTACATCCTTACTGCGGCCATCTCAACAAGGCCCATTTTGAAGTACATGCCCAATATTTTGTTCAACTTCTTTCACAGATGTATTCACACTCTTCCCTTGTTTTTGAACACTGTACCTGTTGGTATATTCCACAATCAGTTTCTAGCATCTCTTGTGTCACAAACCGCTGGAAGTAAAGTAACGGTGTTTCTGTTATGCCAGTTGGATCTGTTGGTACAACTATTTCACCCTGAAATTCATGCTGGGGTGGATCAAAGTCTTTTTTGAGCCACCTATAACTGCTCTTGGTTTTGTTTTTCACCTTTGTGCGGCTGGCCATTCTCACAAGAGGTACATCATCATCACTTGATGAGGTGTTATTTTTCATCTACATTGACTGATGAGTGTTCGTGATCACTTTCAGAGTCGTTATTGTCCAAATTTCCAACTGTATCTGGGACATACAGTTCATCATCATCAGACTCATCACTGGGGCCACCCAGACTGAAGTCGCTGTCATCAACATCAAGTTCATCCAACACCTGCTGCACAGAAAGTAGTTCCTGCTTCCTGTTGCTAGCCATGATGAACTGAAACATGAGAAAAGAAACTGATGCTGAAAAATGTCACCAATAATGTAAAATAAACGGTTCACTTCTGACGCTGGTGTATGCTGAAATACGCTCCACAGTAGAATATCATATTCAGAGTGATTGCCAACTAGAAATCAGCAAAAATCACGTCTAGAATGCATAAAACTAATAATTTGCATCAACTGACCCAGTGACCCAGTGGGTCATATGTGACCCATCGATTTGACGACTTGCTGGATGCAACACAAATCCACAACAACCACACAAAAATACGTTCCACGGGTTCGCTAACAACTCAACCTTTGGTGCGAGACCACAAAATCTATGTAACTTACTTGTGGATGGCTTGATTGTGACTTGAAAACTGCAACTCTAAATAAAGAAACTCACTACGAAAGCCGCCATGTTTGGAAGATAATTCCGATGACGTAGTTCACGAACTCGGCACCAGATCTCGCCAGCAGAGGGGTCATATGTGAGACACTGGGTTTTAGGGGTAAAAATTTCTTGTTCATCAATATGTTAATTACAGTGGGCTTCTAATTAAGTGGGGTCATATATGACCCCATGGGTTCTCCAGGGTTAATGTTACGGTTGAAATTTAACGCCAAATAGCTCTTAACGTTGGTGTTTCGAGTTTCGAATTACCGCGCGTTCCAATTTGCATGGCACCCAGCTGTTAAGAGAAACGCCATGTTTTTATCTTCAAGTGAGTATATCAAAAAGCCAAAACACAAAGAAGACCTTCAGATGCTCTCTGTGTTTCAACATATGTTGTTAAACCTTGGCGTTGGTCGCCCGTTTGTCGTTAGTGAATGTATAAGCTTTCGCTTAAAGCTTTCTCATTCTTAAAACTCGATTAATGTGTTGCTTTCGGCTAGTTCGACAGTTTTCTTCAGCCAAAAACTCCAATACCTTTAGCAAAGTAACCCTTTATTGCCACCCAACTTCATACTAATTGTTTTCGTCCGTCACAAAACATTCTGGACGATACAAACAAGTACGACATGTTGAAAATGACCTTCGTGGGGCCCACGAACTGTAAAATTGTTGGGTATTGAGGGATATTGTAGGATAGAAAAAGTGATTATAATAATTTATGCATTTTATTCGACTGCATTTTATGCGACGTCTAAATCAACGTCGCATTTCCGTCGAATTATGCGACACAGCTCGTCGCATAATTCGACAGCGTCGAATTAAATGCGACGCGTCGAATAAAATCAGTTTAGACGTTGCATTTCCGTGGGATAAAATTGGTCGTATTAAATGCGACGAATTAAATGCGACGGAACTTCGACGTCTAAACCAAGCCTAATATATTCCAGTGACGCTTTTAACTTTATTTCATGCACATGTATTCATATCGCGATTCACAGTTACAACATCATCTTATTGATTCTATTCACGCAAAATTTTTACTAAACCGTATAAGCAATAGTCTTCGAAATACTGGTTAAAACGGTCAGCTCAAGCCTCAAGGTCTATAGCTGTTAATAGCTGTAGATGCATGAGATGCATATAGTATCGGATTGGCCGATTCAGATTTTCTTTCGTTGTCCAACGAATCCGTCGCAGTAGCCTCATTTACAGGCGTTCTTTGTATCGGTCCTATATAAATACTCCATCTTCACTATAATTATAAATATACCACACCAACCCTTCCCTTTCATATGAATTTAGATCGGTTATAAACTTTCATCAAGCTCGGTCATGTTGTATATGGCCAAGGTGAAGGTCAGCCTCCCAGATTTTAGGAGCCTATCTCTGATTGGTCAATCTCTCGGAACGGAATGAGGGAGAATCCCAACCTCGTACCCAGGGCCTTCTCTGCCTGGGTACGAAGGTTGGAAGAATCCGAGTATCCGACCCAAAGAACGTCTGCGAAGAAGGCTATGGCGGAAGTAGACAAAAAAGGGAAAAAGTATTATATTCTTCTTCATGGTAAATGTGCCGCGAAACGTGATAAAGGAATAACAGCTAGTTCACGTTTGGAAAAGGACAAGTTTGTAACTTTACTCAAAGGAGAAATATTAACCGAAGCTTGTGAAAGGGAACAACCGAAGGAGAAGACATTGATAAGACTGAACCCTATTGAAAAGCTTACAGTAAGTTTAGAATGTCCTGTGACAGATGTACAGAGGATCGACGAAGACGAAGCCAACCTGTTACTTGGTTTATCTTCTCTGAGTGAGAGGTTAAGAGTATTTGAGGAACAAGATACATTAAGAATTGCCAAGGAAATGGTTGTTGGGAGTCGTGTTTGGGTGACAGTGGCAGTCCATGGCCTTAAAAATGAAGGTGTTATTAAATACAAAGGACCACTACCAGGATCACCTGGTACTATGTTTGGAGTGGAATTGCTGGTAGGTATCACAAATTCGTTTGAAATATTTAACGAATATTGTAGTGCATAATTGTTTAATTAATTAATTGATACAATAACATTTATTTGTGGTCAAACTTGTACTAAAGTGGACTCTCTTGGGGGAATTTTACAATGTAGTATACAAGTAGGTTAAAGTGGCTTGATAGGAATAAATTATAAAAAATCATATTTTTTCCTCTAAAACGTTTTGCAGTGTACAAAGTACATTTGTGCCTCATTCTAGTTCCTTGCATAGTCCTAGTGTCAGTGCTGATAATCAAAACGGTTTTACACGTGCAGCATTTGTGTATCTGGACAAATTACATTTATTGTAATATGCAAGTTTAATGCAAATAAGGATTTTTAAACTTACTAGAACAAAGATTTCTCCTTCCTGAAAATTGTGGACTGTCTACATGTTGTCTTTGTCGGCAAACACTGACTGCTGTTGGCAAATTTCTGTTTGGGATCTTCGAGAGAAAACGTTTGATGTGATACTGACACTTTTATATTTCAGATAAATTTTATTGGAAAATGCCAAAAAAAATTCAGCAAAGTTGACAAAAAAATCACAAGATTTAGTAAAAATAATCCCGATGTCCGGTATTGTCTATCCGGCAAGGTGTTTTATCGGGTGTTGTCCGAACGTGTTTCCTCTCACTAACAGAGCTTTTCGCTTGGCATTAACTGCACCAGTTACTGTGGCCAAAGATGAAAGGACATTCAGTAAATTGAAAACTGTGAAAAACTTGCGCATGTCAAGGACTAGCGACGAAAGGCTAGAAGAACTTAATATATGTTAAAAGGACATCACAGACGAAGTACATGTATGTGTAAATAATCTAGTAATAGTGTGGGCTTGTTTGAAAGTAAGGCATATTGCCATATCGCAGTAGACTTATTGCAGTTGTACTGGTAATTGCCTAACTGTTCAGTGTTTGTCTTCCTTTTATTAAATTTGTTAAATAGGCGACAAGATCCATTAAGTTAGAAACTGAGTTACAAACTTTGTATGCTATATAAACAAAATCCATATTTTGATTTATTAAAATAAACAATGACAAAATGGGTGTAGTTTAATCTGAGCCATGCCCATTTTGTCCGCAAAATTGAGTTGTGCACCCCCCCAAATGTATAGCCTTCGCTACGCCCCTGTCTACATGTAATACTTTTCAAAACTCAAGAGTACCTAACACTAGGGCCTGATGCATGGAACATTTTAGAGGGGAAAATATGATTGTTTATAGCTTTTTCCTATCAAGCCACTTTAATAGGAAGAGTCAAAGTAGCTAAACCAGTTTTACAATTCATTTACTGTATATATCTATAATAATTGAGTATACCCATGCAGAATGCAACCTTCTCTGTATGAACCTATGCTGAGAGGATGGTATCCTGTATTGAACTGACTTTTAAACAATGTAATTATATGGGTATACTCAATTATTATAGGTATATATACAATAGGTTTTTCCAGCAAATGCATATTGTGTACTACCAGAAAATATCCATACCCCCCCCCCCCCCCCCCCCCCCCCCCATGGAAGACATTTTGGTTTTGACAACACGGACATCAGTTGACTGCAAGTGGACTGGATTAATCATCCAATCCGATCATCAACACACACGCCAAAACGTGAGGTATTTGAAGTCTGTGACTTGCCTACTTGGGCGTTATGATAAAAAACACTGCTAAAATAAGGTACACTAGCTTTTGGCTGATGTCCATGTTGTCAAAAACATCGCTTACTTATGTTGGGCGAATGACTCCATCCACAAGAGCCCCAGTTGCATCCAGTCCATTTCCTCTGTGGTCAATGACACGTTTAAAAAATATTTTTGCTTGACTTTTAGACGCGTACATGTTACAAAAATTATGGGGTTGCTTCAACAAATACATTGCTGTTTTTTTATTTTCTTGTGGTTGTGATAATAAATCCCTCACAAATAAAAGGCACGCGCGAGCTTACAAAGGCGATTTTTCATAGCGATACTAAAAACCGGTAGTGAAGAAAGTACTGTACTTTCATACATTCGATATTGACGAAACGAGACACCACTGGGAGTCTGGGGATGAGTTCCTGTCATGTCAGTCATTCCAAGTCTTGCTTTGTTTCAAAGACATGTCAGTCTTGAGTCTTCTGGGGATTAGCAAACTCTCGCTAGCAAACTCAAAGCAAAAACAGAAACCTTAAAGCTTATGATGTTAACCTCATCTCAATGGACAGGAACTCTGATTTTTTTTTTCAAAACAGCGTGCATAGTATTACGTCGTGCTTTTCGTGTTTCTTCACCCCCTGGAAAAGGAGCTGCTCATGAACCCCCCTCTCCCCTCGGAAGTTTTGGTCTTTCAACCCCCCCTCCCCCAGAAGTGGTGAACTCATGAAATTGTCAAAATTTAATAACCACAGGCCTGCATGAATAAGGTTCCAACAGACTACATGCAATGGCAATCGCCTACAATTAATCATACTGTTCTAAATCAAAGGTCATATAGAGTGAAATTTCTTATTCTTTGTGGCTGTTCCTCTCATTCCATTAACATTTGGTGTATTAATCTTTGTTGCAACCTCGGTCCTCTGTTTCTTCAGAAATTACAATGGATAACCATTACCACGTATAGGGCCTGAGTTACCTCGTGCCTTTTCACTGGGATTTGTCGGGAACTTCATGACTCTCAAATACAAGGTTTTTGCCACTGACATTTTGTGTTGAATTGGATGGTCAGTGGCAAAAACCTTGTATTTGAGAGCCATGAAGTTCCCGACAAATCCCAGTGAAAAGGCACGAGATCAAACAGGTAACTCAGGCCCTACGTGGTAATGGTTACCCATTGCAATTTCTGAAGAAACAGAGGACCGAGGTCGCAACAAAGATTAGTACACCAAATGTTAATGGGAATGAAAGGAACGGCCGCGATGAGATCAGCAACGAAAGGAAAGGCTATGTAAGTCTACCGTACGTTCAGAATGTAACCGAGAAATTGAAAAAAGTTCTTCCGAAACACAATATCAAGGTTGCTGTATAAAGCCGCTTCGAAAACTTGACCAAATCCTTACTAAGGAGAAAGATAGTATTCCAGAAGAAAAGCAGACGGGTGTTGTTTATTCAATCCCCTGTACGGATTGTCCAATAAATTACATCGGTGAGACGGGACGGGCAGTTAGGACAAGAAAAAAAGAACATATGCGTAGTGTCTCTCAGCAGAATAGTCAATCTGCTTTGGCTGAACACGTTCAAAACACGGAACATGTGGTCGACTGGGACAGTATGAAAGTTATTTTAAAAGAGAACAGATGGTCCCAACGGAGATGGAACGAAGCTTGGATGATTGCCAAAACAGATTGTGCAATTGCTAATCGAGATTGTGGAAGAATTTTACCGAACGTTTATTTACCTTTAGTTAGAAAATACCAAGCCGGTGGGATTTTAATGATTACCATATTTTAATTAGATAGCCTTAAAGAATTAAGGTAACTGTGGATCTTCAAACGATAATGTTTCTGGATTTTTTTTATTCACTGAAAGTGAATAATTTTATGAGGGCTTTCAGATTCTAGAAAGGAAATCATGTTTTTTTAGTTCTAAACAAGGGAAAAGCGCATTATTTACTTTGTGTGAATAAATGACAGGAGGTTTCTTTCACACGGCTTTTTATCAAGAAATGTTTTGAGCTAAAGTAAGAATTTTAAAAAGCTATAAGTGAACACGAATTTATTAGAATCGTCTAAAAATTGTCAAAATTTATTGTTTCGCGGCCTCTTATACAAGCCCATTCAACCTCCAGCTTTGAGATTGTGTTTTAGCTGTTATAGTAAAAATTTGGTAACTCTAAATGTATTTGGAATTTTTACAAACCCAGACACACTTTTTTTGCTGTGATATTTATCAACCAAACTGCCAATTTTCAGAGCATTATATAGTCAATAAAAAAAAATGAATAACATAATCAGTCTAAAGCGTCTGCCAATCATTTGAAAATTTAACATAATACCGTAGTAGGTAATTAGTTCGTTACGAAAAGTAGACAAAAGCTGGTGTTATCTAATACATAATCTTCTCAAACTCATTAATTACATTAATCAGTTACCGAGACGTTGTTGTGAAATGTGGTAATAAACGCCCATAAATTAAGACAAGTTTTACCTCAAATTTCTCTTTAAATACTGATTTGTTTGAGGAGCTATACCACCATACACTCGAAAGCCGTTTAATATCTGATTTAAAAAACCCTCGAAGTGAGTTAAAAAACTCGGTGTTTTCAAATCAGATAATAAACGGCTTCTCGTGTATGATATATTACGTAAAGAATTCCATAAACGACATACATGGTATGCAGGTCATGTACAAAGGAGCAGTGGTTGGATGAAGAAGTATACTGTGGTGGAAGAGGACGACCCAAGAAGACCTGCTCTGACTCAGTAGCAAATGAGTTGAGATGGTAGAATTTGGATAGCGTAGTCACAAATCGTGTCAAGTGGAGAAGGGCCCTTGTATCTGCCGACGTCTAACCTCCTGAAAAGGGGAAAACATTGACGAAAAACCTGGATCATGATGATGATGACAGACATGTATAAAATAATAATTTTTAAAGGCCTCAGTCCTGCAGAAAGGAATCTTCAGAGTGAGATGATCCGTATTTCTAAGAGGCCTTAGTGCATGAGCGAAAAGAAACATATTGAGAAATATCAACGTTGCACAGAGGCCACAGACCCCTGAAGCACTTAAAGAAAAAAGATAATAATGTCACTAATTTCTCTACGATAGGCCAATGTAAGTAAATGTAGGTAATTAAGGCGTTCACGATAGGGCAACCCATTTCCAACAATGAATCTTGTTGCTCTTCGCTGAAGTTGTTCTAAAGCTGTAATATTTTTTCAAATATTTTTTATGCTGTTTAAGGTGACCCTACTACACTAGCGTATTCAAGACGGGATCTAACCCAAGTAACAAAGTAACTTCTTAATATCTTCTTAATATATGTCACTGATATGCTTGCATGCACGATACAAGACATTTAGCATCTTCTGGGCGACTGGGCTTTAGCAGTCACGTAGTGAATGTGACTGTTCCAGCTCATATCGTGACTAATGAGGACTCCCAGATCTTTTTCAACTACTACATGCTCTAGTTGAATCCCACCAAGAAAGTAGTCCTTGACAAAAATTGACGTAATCTTATATGGCTATATACCTAAAACCAAAGGCAGCTATGGGAAAAATAAGTGATTACCAGTAACCCATTCTTGCTTGAGCAGCTTAAAAATGCTTACTTTATTTTTTTTTTTTACTCTGTTTAATGCCAGATTATCTTACAGTACTTGTCAGAGTCAAAATAATCTGTTTTGCTTGAAAGAAATTTGTGAATGATATTAGATTGGCATTTACAACTTTTCCATGTTACTCGCCAAAAAGAGAATATATTACCCTTTGATGAGTAATAAGTCATTGACCTGTTTTTGCCATGTTTTACTCTGTCTAACACCAGATTATTTCACTTGTCAAAGAGAGAACCCTCAGACATCTTAGGCAGCAATGGATCAAGGACGAGAAGTGGGAAGATATTCTTAGTTAATCTTTTGACTACTAGTGGTTCTTACTTACAATACAGTCATTAACATTTGCAACATACTTTTCACCAAAATGTTTGGAAGTTTTGTTCGGATGTTTGTGGGTTTGTTACGTACAGTAGTTCGTTTTGAACTATGCATTTGATTGGTTGTGAGGAACCAAACAGCCAATCAAATGCGTAGTTCAAAAGAAACCTGCAAACTATATAACGAATCTGCAAAGTCTGAACGAAGTTCCAAACATTTTGGTGAAAAGTATGTTGAGAATCACTGTAATAAGTAAAATTGTCTGGTATTAGATATTGTGGATTAAATTAACAACAAAGGGGCCTGTTTTGGTCATTCTATAAGTCCAAGTGTTAATGGCGGTGTCTGCTTAACAGTTAACACCTGTATTTTACAGGTCTTCGTAAGTAAATAACATATGTAAAGATTGTTGATAGTAATACGGTAATGATGAGATGAGGTTGAAGGAAACATTCAGAGACTTGAGGGGAAATGAAACTATACCACCAGTACTGTTAGTAGTTTCCTAGGCATTGAGTGTTTGGGTAATATACAAAACATGTAGGAGCAAAAAGACTTGAGACAGCTTATAGTACCATAACAGGACTAATTTGCTGTTATTGACTGTGAATAGGCCTTATTGGTTTAACCCCCCTCTCCCAAATCAACATCAACCAAATGCAACAAAAATATCTGCAAGCAGTATGTATGGCCGGATAATAGCTGCACAACATTGTATGGAGGAGAGGGGGATACAATAAAACACAAATTCGATTTTTCTTATGATTTTGGATATTAAAATTCTTGCTAAAATCTTCCTGCATGAAATTGCAGGTTTTTGTTGGATTGTCACCAGGTTTAGGCTTTAGTTACTGGTAGCTGGTTGGTTTGACTGAGCTGTTAATGTAGCCTGAGCAGGCAACAGTTCTTGCACTTACGGTATTACCCATTTGTCTAATGCGATATGACCATAAATAGACCAATGGCAGTCTGAGTTACAGTACATCCAGCAAAAGCCCAACTTTATACATAATGTTACTGTACTGTATAATGCTAACAACAATTTATATGTCTGTGTTTGTTCTGTGTTTGTTTAATTTGCTATAGGTGTGATCTGCTTATATGTAACATGTACTTTCAATTTCAGGGCAGTGTGGGCAAAGGATCAACAAATGGTTCATTCAAAGGTCAACATTACTTTCATTGTGACAAAGATGCTGGAGTGTTTGTTTCACTAGAAAAGTTAAAACCTCGTAATATTGGTTTTAGAAAAGATAGTAAGGACAACAAACCTGAAACAGCAATTAAAGATGGGACCGGTAATCTCCATGAGGCTAATAAAGGTAAAACCAAAAATAGAGGCAGTTTATCAAGTTCAACATTATCAAAACAATCAAGTGAAGAGTTCGTGGATGGAGATATTGAACATAAAATACAGGATGCAGTTTGGGTTTTTATTGGAGTGAAACTACGTCGGGGTATTGTAAAATACATTGGCCGACCACCTGGAGAAAAACAAATAATTGTTGGCATTCAAATGGTAAGTCAAATCTATTGTGTCCCCAGTAGTTAGGTACTGTTCAGAAATAATCTACATTATTTTATTATGTGAAAATCATAATTAATGTCTAGTATCTAGGATGTTTGAGGGTTCTCCTTTTGACTTAAAAATTCTTTGTGCTTACCATGTGTGTAAATTGGTTTATCAGGGTCCACATTAGCGCTTCAGAACAGCTTCGCTTTTTTTCCCAATAGTTACTCTCCTAATTATATTACATGATTGTATGTTGTAAGACAATATGCTACGTTGAAAAACATTATGCAATGGCTGAAAAATGACACTACATTTAAAATGTTACACTGTTTTCTTACTTTTACTTTACTTTCTGAGAAGTTACAGTGTGCTACATTCTGAAAAGTTACATTTCATTTGGATTTAGTTAATGTTTGCTACATTCTTATAAGTTACGCTGTGTTCAGAAAAGTTACACTATATGTTCTGTAAGTTACGTTCTGAAAAATTATGCTTCGTTCTGAGAAGTTACACTGCCATCAGAAAAGTTGAGCTACATTCTAAGAAGTTATATGCTATGTTCAGAAAAGTTTTCACTACATTTAAAGAAGTTAATACCACAATCTGAAAAATTACATCCAGAAAAGTTATGCTATTTTCAGAAGTGTTATCCTTTGTTCAGTGAAGTTGCACTCATTCAGAAAAGTTGCGCTATGCTTTCAAGAAGTTAAAATATGTTCTGAAATGTTACCTTTCATTCTAAAAAGTTCACATTACGTTGTGTTTTGAGTTGTTACTGTACATGTACATGACGATACTACCTTAGTTGTTACACTCAAAAATGAGCTTCGCAATTTTTTGTAGAACTGCTTCACAGTTTTCATACATTTTCATAATTGCTTTGCAATTTGCGATTTGTGAAGTGTTAATTCGGACCTTGTTTATTTGCTGAGCTTTCATCTTACTATTACTCAAGAAAATCACTTCATCAAAATCTCTTTGATAAAGTCTTGAGCAATAGCAAGACAAAAGCTAATAGTATTACTAGCAATTATACATGTAGCTTAATTACAATATTTAGAATTTTCAACAATATATTTCACCACCACAAATCATTTAAAGTTTAACGGTAATTGACTCTTTTTGGTGAGTACAGTATCATCTGACGTTAGACAGAGTACATGAAATTATCATATGGACCATTTTCTGTGTTATTCTTAATTTAATTGTACTACGTGTAATTACCAAACACCAGTTCGAGCATGTACCATACGTAGTTTAACTCAACCTCAAGCACACTGTTACTAATTAACAATTATTCGCCGAAGGCGAGGTGAATATCGGTGTATAATAACCGAGACGAAGTCGAGGTTGTTATTCACCGATATTCACTGAGCCTGAGGCGAATAATTGTTTTAGTATAAATACACATTTTCGTACTTTTAGGAACAGCGTTTTCTTTAAAATTGTTAATTTCCTCTTCTGTCATTGAAAAACCGGCTGGCGGCCATTTTGAATAAACGCTGTAGGTGATTATCGAGAATTAATCCGAGGTAGCTCGACCAATCATCGCACGAGATTTTCTATAATCACCTGTGTATTTATACTAAAGGCTTATTAACCGAGTGCGAGGTCTGTACGGGAAAGTATTTGCCCGAGGTTTTCGTGCAGACCGAGCGACGAAGGAGCGAGGTTTGTGCGAGAGAAACCGAGGGCAAATACATTCCCGTACAGACCGAGAAAACGAGGTTAATAAGCCTTTTATTATATGGCTTTTGGTTTGTTTTCTTATCTGTTTTTAGTTCTACATTTGTCTTGATCAGGTGTCGCTGTTCACTTAGTTCTTACTTTTGAGCTTGTTCGTTTCGCTTCATGTTTACACCTGTTAGGCTTTTATTTTTCACGCTTTTAAATAAGTTTTTATAAAAAGAAACACTGATGTTTCAGGACGTATTATTGTTCAAAATTTTCCAACGAATATACCTAATTCGCTTTTATTTTCATTCAAATCAACTCAGTAATTTTCCCGCCAAAACTTGCAGGTCATTTAAAAGGACGTAATGCCCTCTCACAGTGCCGAGAGGGCATTACGGCTTTTTCCGGACCTCTCAGCAACCAATCAGCGTGCGCCGTTTGGCGTAATGACCCGAAAACAAGCCCAGCCATATAATAAAACTACTAGACTTAATCACCAAGAATGAGGTCTCTATAATGGTAAATATCAAACTGAGGGCTTGCTATTTGACCAAGTGATAGTGAGACTAATACATGTAGGTTTAAAACCAAGGTTGGATATTTGAATTACACTACCATAAAGATTAAACGGTTGAGGTTATTACTAGTAAGTAGTTTATAATTATCAATGGCACTTTTTATTACAAAATCCATCATGTATTTCCTGGTCTCCCCTTCCTTCAAGTTTCAACTACAGGTAATCAATCATAACACGGGATTTAGGTATTTTCTGCAGTTTTTTTCACATCTGGATACTAAAACTTACTTTCCTGTTAAATTGTTCATTGTCCTCTATTTTATTCATAAAAAAACCTTCTACTGCACTGTATATACTTGGTCTATTGTTGATAGACAGCAAGTAGGTCTGGCAATCAAATGCAGGATTTTTTAATAGTCTACTACATCAGACATAGTTTAACGCTATATACTCTGGCTTAAAAGTTTTTTGAACGTAGCTTAAAAAGTTACTGTTCATGACCCAGATTGGAGTGCTGGGTCATGAACAGTAACTTTTTAAGCTAGATTGGAGTGTTGAAACGTTGGGTCACGAACAGTAACTTTTTAAGCTACGTTCAAAAAGCTTTTAAGCCAGAGTAGTGTTAAACTATGTCTGATTCTTCACCTGGCTGCGTTGGGAATTTATTTGTAGTCTACTACATGTACATACATGCATGTACTGGTACTACAGTAGTTACTTGGTTTAACAGACAATTTACCAGTACTCACTGTTCGAGCTGGCGTTGATCTGAATGTGTTTTTGTATGGTTAGTGATAAAAATTTGTTTGTTCTTTTTCAGGATACTGATTGTGGTGAAGGAGATGGGGAGTATTATGGGAAACAACTGTTTACGTGTTTAAAAAAATATGCTCACTTCACTCCAATTGAAAATGTCATTTCTAAAGAGAAATTTCGTCAGATGTATAAAGCTCCTGAGGATGCTCAAGTATCCAGTAAGTGAAAATATTTCATAGTCTGATAGACATCCTACTGTCGAAAATAGTGTGTGGTGAATATACAGTATACTGTAACTTACTGTATAGCCTGACTCAAACACCCAGTTAGTTATTGAAAAAGTTATATATCTGAGTGG